>CM039306.1:186529122-186817122 GCA_022316695.1 Camellia oleifera | reverse complement strand
AAAACAAACTAAGTAAATATGCTACCACTATGAGCCCTTAAGGCAAGCAAATGAGACATAAGGAGATAGGGGTGTCCCTCCTCTATGCAAGACCTCAAAACCACTTCTCTACCACTGAAAATCCTCTGGATTTCAGTGGTGAGAAGGTTGAAACAAGAAAGGTTCCAAAGCCAAAAGGAAGAGGCACAAAATGAGGCCAAACAAGGCCTAAGGGGGGGAGGGGGGAGACAACCCCCAACACAAAAGTGACCTTAATGAAACATCTCAAGCATGAAAATACAGAAATTTTTCCAGTAGGACACTAAGCTTAAAACAACATGCAAGTATGTGTAAAAGCTTAAACCAAAATGGGGTATCAAAAGCAAGTTGACTCATCCTTGAAGAACACTTCAAGAACACCAACTCCAGCACCCTTCTTGGATCAAAACCAACTCAAAAACTCTGAAATCAACCTTCTAGTACCTCAGCAACCAAGGATAGTGTAGTGCTAGGTGTTTATGTGCAATAGTAAGAACAAAACACACTTTTGATCTCAAACACACACACAAATCTAGAGAGAGGGAGATATAGAGAGAGAGATATATCTAACTTCTATATCAGTTGGCTGAACCCCTGGAAAGGGAGGGGAGGCCCTCCTTTTATAGAAATCCAAATTTTCCAAGCTTCCAAGAGAAGCTAAACAAGGCTCAAATCCCTCCATACACGTGTATAGAGGGCAAAGTCTGTGCTCACCAGCTGGCACAGCTGGCATGCACAATGCCTGAAAAAGGCAAAGAAAAGGCCTCGGCCAGAAAAAGTGGCCGATCGACCAAAACAATGGCCGGCCAACCAACTAAAGTGCTGATCGGCCAACACTCTAAGCCGATAGCAAGAAAATAAGGCCGGTGGCCTCAGGCCATGGCCGGTGGGTTAAGGGGATGACCAACAAGCCACTTCCTACCCTCAGGTGCAAAAATCACAAGTGCTTGGTCCACAACCAAGCATAAAACAGTCAAGTTGAGAGATCCTAAGGCAAGGCGCGCAGCCGAGACCTTCAGGGAACTCAAAATGAACACGAACATGGATGATCATCGAGTGTTCAAACGATGACGTCCAAGTCTTGAGGACTGTCAAAAATAGGGTGTCTACAGTTGCCCCTCTTTGACAGAACTCGAAAGTCATAACAACGACGGGAGTGAATGTCGAAGCCCAGAGATGACCCATTTTGACAAGGCCGAAAACGTAGACAAAGCATACAAGCTAGCAAAGATATGTGCCCAAAGGCAGGGGCAAAATGCAGAGACAATGCACAAAGCCGAATCATAACCTATGATCATGCGAAGAAAGCTATAACGAAGCATATCATGCAACAGTTTTAAGCAAGCATATACAAATCTAACTACATGTCATGCAAAAAAGGATGTAAGAGAATTATACAATTCTCGCTACGTCTCACATGAAGTACGCGATACCTGTCTGGTTCGGCCGGTCGTGCCAGCTTCAAATGAACCGTACATACAATATCATGCCTATCTGGTTCGTCTGGTCGTGCCAGCTTCAAATGAACCATACATACAATATCGTGCATGCAAAAGAAAGAAACTTAACAGGTACAATATCATTAGAAACATGCATAGCAATGCAAGTGAAAAGTGCGTGAGAACGCAAGTGAGGGGGTGCAAGACAATGCAACCTAAGTGCAACGCATAACAATGCAGAATGGATGCGAGACAATGCAACCTAAGTGTGACGCATAACAATGCGATTTGAAACAAGCATAACAATACAAAGAGGGCACGCGCGACAACGCAAGCCGAGTGGTGCATAACCATGCAAACTGAGTAGTGAATAAACACATGTAAGTAAAGCATGCGCGACAACGCATACAATATGTGTAACAAGAGAGGCATAAACACATGTAAGTAAAGTATGCGCGACAACGCATACAATGTGTGTAACAATGCAAGGAGATGCGTAAACACATGTAAGTAAAGCATATGCGACAACGCATGCAATGTGTGTAACAATGCGAGAAGATGCATAAACACATGTAAGTAAAGCATACGCAATAACGCATGCAATGTGTGTAACAATGCAAAAAGGTGCATAAACACATGTAAGTAGATAACACATGCAATGTGTGTAACAATGCAAAAAGGTGCATAAACACATGTAAGTAAAGCATACACGATAACACATGCAATGTGTGTAACAATGCAAAAAGGTGCATAAACACATGTAAGTAAAGCATACGCGATAACGCATGCAATGTGTGTAACAATGCGAGAAGGTGCGTAAACACATGTAAGTAAAGCATACGCAATAATGCATGCAATGCGTGTAACAATGCGAGAACAGAGAAGGGCACATATTCAATGGAAGCATGGTAAAGGCATGTTATTCATGACGTTGAGATGCAACTTGAGAACAAGATAAGGCATTGTTCAATGTATGACGCGTAACGAGCGTGCTTATTACAATCAAAACAAAGCGACGTAATACAACATACTTCAAGCGATTTGCGGAACTTGCAAGATACAAAAGGATACGAGAAAGGATACTCCTTGCGCGCACCGAGCATTGCACACAGAATTTGAACATTTTATGCATCGCATCGCATTGCATTGCATTATATAACAATGTAAATGAGATTTGAACTTTTGTTTGAAAATTAAGCGCTTACATCGTAATAATCAGGTAGTGAACCGAGTAACGACCAAAAAATAACTTGACAATCAAAATAAAGAACTCGATAGGCTGACCAACTGTAAATACAACTCGATAAGCAAAGCAAAGACTTAAAGAGCGTAAAATACAACTCGATAAACAAATGTACAACAACTCGATAAACAAATCGACGTAACAGGCGCGACTCCGCAAAAATCATCACCAGAAGGCATTGGAAGTGGAACCAATCACGAGTTCTCAGCATGCTTAACATTTATTCAGTTTAGAGAACAAAAGGAGAGGCCATTAGCCACAAGGAGATATCACCGGCCACAATAAATGGCCATCGGCCAACATTTTAGCCGATCGGCCAAAACAGATGGTCGGTCGGCACTATTTTTGGTCGACCGGCCAAAAAAATGACAAGGACCTCCAGAATGTTGACACCTGTCTTCCACTCAACACTTTATCTTCTACAATAGCCACAGCTTCATAGTTTTCCTCATTTCAACACTGATTTGCACCAAATGAAAGAGTTTCTTACCTAAAACCTCACAACTTGGATTGCTAACTTCGATGGCTCGGAAAAACTGAACTTCCGGGGTTTCGGCATAAATGCACTATTCACACTGGGTCGCACCCCGCTGCATTTTTCATTCCTATATACCGCGACAAGGTTTTGGAACCCGGTGACACACGCCTTTAGCTTTGGCGGCCAAGAGATGTGTCCCACTTTCAAGGACTTCCAAGCTTTAATGGAATCCGAGCGCGATGAAGAAATCTTGCCTCAATTCCGGTTTGGCCATGTCCAAGCGCTAGGAAGGATGTGCGGCCTTACTTTGCATGATGCTCGGTCATTGATTCATGATGGAGAACTGGACATTTCGAGCTTGGTTTGTTGGTTTTCTGATGCCGGTGATCGTGGCGATCGTCATTGGCAAGGTCATCAGTGACACGCGCTTTGTTTATGCATTCTATCTCATTTCTTACTCGCCCTAGGCTCCGGCGGGTTTAGCACTCGTTTGATTGAGGTCGCTGAGGGCTTGAAAGAGGCAAAAGCTGTATTGCTATGACATTGGCCGAGACATTGATAGGCTTGGACGCTTTTCATCATCGGGAGACAGCTAGGTTGGCGGGGAGTCTACTACTATTACAGGTATTGTTTCCCACCCTGTCTCACATATATATTGCTTGCATCACTCGGCCCTCAGGCTCGATTTTTCTCTCAAAACCCTTTTGCTCACTTTTTCTCTCAACGTACACCTCTCTATTCTTTATTCTCTCATTTTTCATCCCTCCCCAGGTGTGGTTGATGGACAAGTTGAGAGTTGTGGACTCGTGTCCAACATATTCAGCTCGCAGCTATTTCTCCCGACGACATCTAGTCGATGCCTCGGATGAGGGATGGTGGTACAACTGGATGTGTAATTTGTCTGCGGATCGCATTGCTTGGTGCTGCCCTTGGCTCAACTTACCGGCAATAAGTTACAGTATGACCCGTCAGCCTGGGGTCCAGTTGATTGGCCTGACACACTGTGTGTTTTACTTTTCATTCCGGTTTCAACGCTAGTTCGGACATGATCAGACTTGTCCAGAAGAAGGGATTAAGTACCCTGCTACATTTCCGGTCCGAGGCGCACAGCTAGCTCGGTATGTCACGGCATGGAGGACGAGAGAACTTCTAGCCCCTGCTCCCACCTTCAGCTATATCCTCTATGATGAGTGCTTAGATTGGCTCAATGAAGAGGCACAGATCGGGCCCAACTTAGCATCAGAGGCTTTGACCAGCTCTGGGAGAGGGCGCAAGAACACCTGACTATGCCCCAGATTTCTTTGCTTTAATCAGAACTTTCAAGTTTTCTTCATGAATGTAATGAAAAGCAACTTCAATTTTGTATTCAAGAGCAAGAGAACTCTATATTGAAATCAATGAAATTGAAGGTTGTGGTACTGAAAATTTTTCGTTCGGTCCAAAAATGGTCTAAGTTATAAAAAGATTAATTTGAACAAAATCAACTTTTATTAAAACTTTTCAAAACCATTTTCGATATGGATTGGAACTGGACATGCCTGAGATCTGTCACTAAGATGCACAACCCTGGATTCCAACAACTGGAAAGTTGCCCGTAGTCTGAGTAGCATTGTACCGGAGATCACGACCGAGCTCTTAAATGCTGAATAGACAAAGATGACCAAGGTGATCACATGGAAAAAGTTGATCGGAGAAGTGTTTATGGCTGGACTTCAGAATGAAGTTGCCTACGTATCCCAAAGATGGGAATCAAGCCTTACGTAGTTCGGTTTAGGTTCACTCGTGTATTAACCCTCACCTTTTACGCTCTAATTTTTGCTAAGGCCGCCCTTTACGGGTTTTCAACCTTGCGAGCTCAGTTTTTATCATTTCAAATTTTTGTGCTCTAACTTTTGCCTAGGTCGCCCTTTCGGGTTTTCGGCCTAGCGAGCCTCTCAGGGAAAATGTCTCTTCAACTTGTCCATTTTGATTGGTTGGGAGAACTCTAAGCCATCTAGGTCCATCAGAATGACAGCTCCACCTGACCAAATAGACCTGATAATGTAAAGACCAGTCCAATTAGGTCTAAACTTGCCCCTAGGGTCGTGGATGGGAGCTCGATTGTCTTTGAGCACCAAATCTCCTTCTTTCAAATTCCGAGACTTAACTTTCTTGTTGAAAGCCCTGAAAATTCGTCGTTGATAACCTTGAACATGGTACAGTGCTTTCAGCCTTTTCTCATCAAAGAGTATGAGTTCCTCGAATCTGCTCTGTTGCCAATATGCCTCAGCTATCTGACACTCAGCCAGTACTCGCAACGACAGAACCTCAATTTCGATAGGTAGAACGGCCTCCATCCCATAGACCAATGAATACGGAGTCGCTCCGGTAGAAGTTCTAATTGAAGTCCGGTATCCCCACAGAGCAAATGACAGCTTATCTGGCTAGTCCCGGTAGGTTTTCACCATCTTCTGCAGAATACGCTTGATGTTCTTGTTGGCGGCCTCAACTGCTCCGTTGGTTTACGGCCGATATGTAGATGACTTATGAAAAGCCACATTGTATTTCTCCAACAAGTCGATCACTTCCTTCTTGAAGTGGGAACCATTATCTGAAATAATTTCATTCGGGACCCCATAGCGGCAGATGATGTTGTTCCTGATGAACTTTGCAACGTGCAACGCCTTCAACATCGCATAAGATTGGGCCTCAACCCACTTTATGAAATAGTCTATTGCGACCAGAATGAACTCATGCCCATTAGATCCCTTCGGAGTGACAGCCTCGATCACATCGATCCCCCAGACTGAAAATGGCCATGGCGAAGTCATGTTGTATAGCTTCGACGGCAGAATGTTCATGCGGTTCGCATGGATCTGACATTTGTGGCATCACCGGACAAAGCCAATACAATCCTCCTCCATGGTGGACCAGTAGTAACCTTGCCTGAGAATTTTCTAGGCTAGCATCACTCCATTCATATGCGCTCCGCACTCTCCCCCGTAGATGGCCTCCATCAGGCGCTTCGATTCTTCAGCATCGACACACAGTTTATGCATTCCCAGATAACCTCTCTAATACAATTTACCTCCGTAAATGATGAACTGAGTAACCATTCTTCTGATTGCCCTTTTATCCTTGGCATTTGCCCCTGCTGCATATGCTTCTTTCTCCAGGAAGTTCCATACATCGTGATACCAAGGATTCTCATCTTGAACCTCATCTACGGCAGCAATCAGCTCATAAGCCGGCACAAATTTTTGGTCAATGATGATCGGACGCATCCAGACTCCAAAAGAGATGTCTATCATGGAAGATAGAGTTGCCCTTTTATCCTTGGCATTTGCCCCTGCTGCATATGCTTCTTTCTCCAGGAAGTTCCATACATCGTGATACTAAGGATTCTCATCTTGAACCTCATCTATGGCAGCAATCAGCTCATAAGCCGGCACAAATTTTTGGTCAATGATGATCGGACGCATCCAGACTCCAAAAGGGATGTCTATCATGGAAGATAGAGTTGTTAGTGAATCTGCGAACCTGTTGTTCTCTCTTAACAGATGAGCGAAGTTCAGCTTCTCAAACCGAGGAATCAGCAAGTCCAAGGTCTGGTGGTATATTTTCATCTTTTCTTCTTTGACTTTCCAATCTCCTTTTGCTTGAGATACAACAAGGTTCGAGTCCCCAATGACGTCCAACCATTTTGCCCCTAGTTCCAGGGCTGCTTCTAGTCCAGCAATACTCGCCTCATACTCTGCCTCATTGTTCGAAACTTTGAACCGGAGTTTGAATGCTAGAGGTATACGGGAATTGTCGGGTGCTATTAGCAACACCCCTATCCCATACCCGTATTGGTTTGACGCTCCATCAAAGTACATCATCCAAAACTCTTCTTCGACATGCAGAATGGCCTCGTCTAGGAATAGATACTCAATTGCTTCATCCCCTTCAACTAGGTGATTGGCTAGGAACTTCGTTACTGCTCTCCCTTTTACTGACTTGCGCGTCACATACTTTAGATCGAATTCGGAAAGCAGAAGCAACCAACGAACTAGCCTACCTGTAAGTGCCGGTTTCTCGAAAAGATATTTGATGGGATCTAATCTTGAAACCAACATTACAAAGTGAGCTAACAGGTAGTGCCGCAGCTTCTTGGTAGCCCATACCAAGGCCAAACAAGCCTTCTCGAGCGGAGTGTAACGGGTCTCATAATCCAACATCTTCTTGCTCAGGTAGTAGATAGCTCTCTCCACCTTGTCCTCAGACTCCTGTGCAAACATTCAGACCATTGTAGTTTCTGTTACTGAAAGGTACAAAATCAACGGTTTCCCCGGCTCAGGCGGTAACAACACGGGTGGGTTCTGTAAGTATTGCTTGATCTATTCAAAAGCAGCTTGGCATCGGCTGTCCCATTGGAACTTCGTTCCTTTCTTCAGGAGACCAAAGAGTAGTTCACAAGTCAAGGTTAATTTAGCAATAAACCGTCTTATGAATTGCACTTTACCCAGAAAGTCTCGCACCTCCTTTTCAGTCCTTGGTGGTAACATTTCTAAGATGACCTTGATTTTGGAAGGGTCGACTTCAATACCTCTCTGTGTAATCAAGAACCCCAGTATTTTCGCTACTGTAACACCAAACGTACATTTCTGAGGATTTAGCCACAACCGAAATTCTCTGATCCTTTGGAAGAACTTTTGCAAGGCGGTGTAGTGGCCCTCTTTTTCTTTGGACTTAACAATCATGTCATCCACGTACACCTCAACCTCTTTGTGAATCATGTCATGTAATATTGTGGTCGTGGCCCGTTGATATGTAGCTTCAGCATTCTTCAACCCGAACAACATTACCCTATAACAATAGGTCCCCCACGGGGTGGTAAAAACAGTCTTCTCTCAGTCTTCGGATGCCATCACAATCTGGTTGTAGCTTGAAAAGCCATCCATGAATGAAAGCAATGCATGCCCCGCTGTGAAGTCCACTAACTCATCGATATGTGGCAGAGTAAAGTTGTCCTTCGGACTGGCTTTGTTCAAATCTCTAAAATCCACGCATACTTGAATCTTGCCATCCTTCTTCGGTACTGGAACTATGTTGGCCAACCAAGTTGGGTACTCAAATACCAGCAGGAATCCTGCGTCAATTTGCTTGGTGACCTCTTCTTTGATCTTGATGGCTTAATCGGGGCGGATCCTTCTGAGCTTCTGTTTGACAGGTCGAGCCTCGGGGTCAAGAGGGATCCGGTGCTGTACAATCTCAGGATCGATTCCAGGCATGTCTTCGTAGGACCACGCAAAAACATCTTTGAAATCTTTTAATAAAGCGACTAAGCGCTCGCACTCCTCCGAAGACAACGTGGACCCTATCTGAACCAACCGCGGGTCCTTCTCAGTGCCAACATTAATTTGGATGATTTCATCAACAAGCGGTTTTACAAACCTCTCCTGCTTTTGTTCTAGCAAATATTTCAAAACCGGAGGAATTTCTTCCTCGTCGTTTTCATTGAAGTTTTGAAAGTCTGAATTAATGCAATAAATCAAAGGCACAGAAAAATACTCAAAAGCCACAGCCACTTCATTCTCATTAAACAATTCCAAGTCGCCTGATTCCTCTGTTACAACAGATTCAAAAGAAAAAGACGACCTAGACAGGACTGTGGCATTCGGGTTGTCACTCCTAGGAATACCGGACTCAGACTGAGACGAGCTGGAACTTGATTCCGACCCTACATACTCGGTGGAATCAGATTCCGGCTCACTACCTAACCCGGTACTACTCGATAAGAATCCTTCCTCATACTGCCAGACGATGGAGGGTGCGATGGATGCATCCAAAATGTTCAAAGATGGGCTCGCAGCCGCTCCATTCCCAATCATAGACACTGAGAGATCATCCCCCAAGCACTCATGTACGATCGGAGGATCTGATAGTAGACAAGCCAGTGCTACCCCCATTTCAATCTCGGTGCTCTCGGAATCCACTTCCTTACACTGCTCAACCTCAGCTGATGGGTCTGTCTGCTCCTCGGCAACATCATCCCCGGTCAATTATAAGTCAAAGAAGATCTCGAAACCTGGCAGGCGCCTCTTTTTGGCATTCAGCCATGGCTCTAGGAAGCCGCAAAATGGAAAATCTTTCGCCTTCCGGACGAAACGTCCGTTCAGGGTGCCCTGGATAGGCCGATGCATCAAGTCAAAATGCCTCCCGGTCTGCTTGGCCCTGGCTCTCCCAGTCATTTCTTTGCCTTTCCTCACCCAGTCCTCTTTGGTGGGCAAATAGCCTAAACCAAAGGTATGCGGGTTGTGCGGCACTTTGGCCGATATTGCAATACCCTTCCGGCAACTTTTTCCTAGTCCCATCCCGGGGATATGCTGGAGCTTGTTCATGAGGTATACTGACTGTGCGCTAACATACAACCCCTCATCAACAGCCAAAATGTTCTAAACGACCTGGGCCTCGGCTAGGGTAAATCCTGACAGGAACACATCCTACGTACCATGCTTGATTTCCAAAACCGGTGTAGACACTTCTGGCGGCGAATGGATTGACGAATTCCCAAAAACAATAGCCACCCCCTTCCCGTGGGGGTATTTCAACATCTGATGCAGGGTGGAAGAGACCGCCTTCACCTAGTGCAGCCACGGCCACCCCAAAAGTAGATTAAAGGTTGCAGGAACGTCCAGGACATGAAAATCAATCTCGTGTTGTCCCAGACAGTGTGAATCCTCACGGTTCCCATCACCTCTCTGCTTGTATTGTCATATGCCCGGATCACCTGGGCAGTTGGCTCAAAGTCCGCGGGCTTCAACCCGATTGCATAAGCTGTCCTTGACGGGCACACGTTAATGGCGGATCCTGTGTCGACAAGAACTACCGGTATCCACTTGTCTCTACACTCCACAGAGATGTAGAGCGGTTTGTTATGGTTTACGCCATCGGGCAGCAATTTCTTGTCAGAAAAGGTCAACGTAGGGGAAGCTCCTCCCAAAAAGACCAATCCTACCAGCTGCTCAGGCATGGTATCCATTGAGAGTTTGGCTTTGTCCATTACAGATAGGACATCTTGTCTATGTACTCTTGAAGCCATCAGCAGTCCCCAGATGGAGATGACTGCTTGTATTTTCTTTAGTTGTTTTAGCACAGCCTCTTCTTCGAGTAGCTTTTCTTTCTGCTTGTCTGCCTCCCTGTCCTCTCCGGACGCCTCTAGTTGATCTAGGTGTGGAGGTTTGAAATACCACCCGCTTCTAGTCATGTGATCAACTTCGCCAATGTACCAGGTATCATCTGGCTAGTTACTCTCCCAATCCTCATCTGTGTAGGCAAAACATAGATCGTCATCCTCTCACCACATACCATCAGTAGGCGACAGACACCTGTCCGGCTCCATCACAGCTATTCTTGTATCCATAACACCTTCGGTTCCCGTGCCCACAGCATGCTCTGCTCCTATGCACACAACACGTTCTGTCCCCGCAGGGGCCTTGGCCTTTCTGACCCTCTCAGAATCTTCGATCCTTTCCCGCTCAAAATATTTGGCTATATCCTCTTCGTTTATCTGAGATTAAGGTTTGTTTGCTTGTCCTTCTACTCCTTTTCCTTTTTGAAGTATTATTTTTTCTAAAGAAGCTAAACGATTTTCTAAACTATGTAGTTGTTCTGATAATTCTTTAAATTTTTCACACAACCGGATAAGAAATAAAATTTCTATATTATTTTGTCTTACTTAAATTTTATTTGACTGATTTATTCCCTGATAGCTACTAATTCCTTCTAGGTTATTATGAAAGTCTTCTGCTCGTTTTAAAATAATCTGGTAGTCTCTATTAACTTTTTTATCATTGCTCATAAATTAAGATCTTATTAGTTGTTCTAAAATTTCTAATTTCTGTTTTAAATTATCTTGAATTTGGTTGATCTGTTCTATTTGTTTAGCTATTTGATTTATCTGACTATGAAAATTTTCAATTAATTGCTTAAATTCTAACTCTATTTGCTTTGAGCTATTAATATTTATGGCTGATATTAGAGGTTCTATTTCTAGCTTTGTGGGAAATTTTTCTAAATTCAACTCTATTCGTTTTTGTAAGATTGAACTACACTGGTCTTGAATATAATCTAATTTTCTATCTTGATCTTTAATTATACTGCGAGTATTGCGAAGATGGTCTATAGATAAGGTAAAAAGATTATTAATTTTATTTACGTCCTTTTTAATATTTTCTGCAAAATTAATCTGATGATCTATAATACTATTTAATTGAGAATTATGTTCACTATGGAGCTGAAGTGTAAAAGTATCTTCAAAATTACAACAAAATTTATTTTTATCTATATTAAGACGATGGTTATGATTGCTGAGTTCTAAATCTAAATATTCTACTCTTTTCATACACGAAATTAAATCCTACTTTAAAATTATTAAAAGCTACTATATGAAATTTATAACTAAATTGTCCAAAAATAAAAACTACTCTATTTCCATAAGCGAAATGCATAAACTAACTTAAACTGTCCTAAAACTAAACACTACTCTGATACTAATTTTTTGAGATGGAGTTAGTGGTTTACCACTATTTTGAAATTGGGCTGAGAATTATCTAATTAATTCTGCAGTTATGCTAATAAATCTTCAAGCTGTTGCATGGCTAGCTGTAAGGCTTCTTGTTTTATAGTTATCTGTCTATTTATTTGAGTGATTTTCAAACTATAATTTTCTAGAGATTTACCAGAGGCTAATGATAACAGAAACCGATATCTTAATTTTTGATCTTCTAATTCTTGTATAAGCTCAGTACTGGATCTGATTTTAATTCTAAGTTCTTCTTCTAAAGGCATAAAATTTCGATTTTAAAATTCTTTTATGAAAAACATTTCCTTGATATTTCTACTGAGGTTGCTCTCTTTTTATTCTAAAATTTCTTTTCTTTGGTAAAACTATTTTTAGGCAATATTTGATTTCATTACATGTACTCCCACCTTGAAGCTAAGCCTCGTTTAACATAATATATTTTTATTTTCTATTTTTTACTTTTCCCTTTCTGCCTACAATTTGCCCTCAAATGCCTAATCACGGCTCATATAAGCTCTTCAGCTAAGGTCACTCAGTAATAAAATAGAAAACAACAGATATTATGAAGGTGCAAAGCATGTAATATTAATGAGCAAGCAAGCATTCCATAAACTTAATTTTTCCAAAAAGAAAATAGATTTTTAGAACAGAAGAGTAACTCTTTTGAAATATCTAAGGAAAAAGAGAGACTACTCACACATCATATTAATAAGTAGTATACTTACAAAGATTATGTTACAGACTTTGAGGTTCTGAAAGACTTGAACACTTAAAAAAAAATTTAGCCAAAAGTCGGAGGAGGGATTTTGCAAGGAAGAGTGGAGAGAATTTTTTCATTGCTTCATTCGTTGGCATGAATACCAATTTATAAACATATTTGATAGATACAAACAAAACTAGAGATTTATCCTGCGTCAAAAATTTGAACCAAAAGTCTAAAAGTCTACTTAGGCCTATCTTTAGACTTTACAAAATTTCTATGCAATAAATGCATAGACTTTGACACCAACTACTATTCTAGATATGGATAACAAAATTTTATCAATAAAGGGTTAGGATAATAATATCGGGTTTTGCTTTAGGCCCCATCGCATATCATTCAATTCTCATTTTTTGATAAAATTTCGACACTGTAATTTGTTACAAGACATGTGTAAGGTTTTCATAGCTTTGCTTTAATGGAGTCGATACTATAATTTGTTACAAGACATGTGTAAGGATTTTCACAGCTTTGCTTTAATGGAGCAAGGTAGGGGTCGTCTGCTCTATTAAAGTAGTGAGTGAAGGAAAAGCCTTACTACCGATAGACGCAAATAATTACAGACACAAATATTTACAATGGCTGTTGTCGTTTCTTAGCGTGAATTTCACTGATCGTTGAAGAGATGTCTTATCTTCTATAGATTTTGTCCTTTTCTTCTGAGTGTCTTTGAGGCCAATAATTGATGTAGACACTTGGATGGTGGAATGAATCTTCAAGACTGATCTTTTGTAGAAAATTTACAAAATTTCAAAGAGTCAAAAATCAAAGTCTAGAAACAAGGACTTTGTGACTATAATACTTCCAAAATATTATATGAGTCTAATTATGGAGTGCACTTTTTTTTTTTTTTTTTTTTTTTTTTTTTTTTTTTTTACGAGAAGGATGAAATAATATTTACTAATAATTCGTAAAATCTTGGTATTATTAGCCATTTTCTTATTTCTTATGTGATTGCCCATCGGTAATGACAAAAAAGAATTATTTAATTTTTTTAATTATTTTTATGTCCTTCATTCAAATTAACTTTTGAATAAGATTCTGAACTCTAATCCTCCATAAAGGCCATTACACACCATCAACTAATATCTTCACTATTAGTCACCGCCACCTACCATGAACCACCACCACCACCACCACCACCTTTCTAACCTTGTCAGTGCCTCTCACCTACAATGCTTAACCGCAGAACAGTTCTTACCTTCTGCGGCACACAACTTCTATCACGAGATGATTTGTTTAGTTTGTCTTTTGAGATAAATTTTCAAAAAAAAATTTAGAAAGAGAGTTTAGAATTTTTTTTTGTTTGTTTAATTATATATTTTAAAATAATTTTGGAGTTTGGAATAATTTGATATTTTGTTATAGTTAAATAGATATGTGTGAGAGAAAAAATAATTGATTGATATACAGGAGAGAGAAAGTGATTTTAGAAAAAAAAAATTCAAAAACTCTGAGCCAAATAAAATTAAAATTTTTTTTTTCAAAAATTGCATCTTGAGATACAAATCAAATAAGTCCATCAAATTGAAGAAGAGATAACAAGGACAACATGAGGGAGGGGGCAATGGGCTTGGAGAGGACGCTGGGAAGGGCAACACAGCTGGAAAAGAGGTAGTGTTAAAGTTAAGGTTTGAAAATGAATAATATAAGGGTATTTTCTTGATATTATTTGAAAATGGATGATGTGTATTGAGGGGAAAAAAGAAAAAGAAAAAGAAAAAATTGAATTGAGTGCGAATGATGTTATTTATTTATTTTTAATTTTTTAGAAAATAGTAAATGCTAATAAAATAACTCGTTTGATAATTGATGAAAGTAATTTTTTTTGTTATAAAGAAAGTTTGTGGGAGGCTTTTAAACTTTGGTGGTACTCCACGTACTAATTAGTGTATCAATATATGTTATGATATTATTACTTCAAAATTAAGACCTTACTCCTTATACAAATTATAAATATTCAAAACCTCTAAAATTATGCTACATCATTTGTTTGTATACTAATTAGTATACCAATTGGTGTATATATCATTATTATTTAAACTTTTGCATTTTGGCAAAAAATAATCATATCATCCTTACCAAAGATAGAGTTTTATTGACAATAAAATGGTCTTTGCACTATTCTAAGATTTCCATAAAAATTACTCCTATATTTTCTATTATATTACTATTTAGGCAAACCGAGCACAAAACTCATTTTGGCTTGTTTATTCAAAACATACTTTTTTAGATATAGCTAGAGAAGGCCTAAATGAGTAATGATATACAAATCAAAAAAACTTATAGAAATATTATACAGAATGGCATATGACAGATAGTGATTTTTCATTTATTATTTTGGTCATAATTTATAAGACCAATGCTACGTCTACTTACATTCTTACTAACAATTTTATTAGAAATATACATGTCTAAATATCATTGGATGTCTAAACATACATGTCACCGCTACATCATTCTTGTAATAAATTATGTACGGAAATTTTGGTAGTTTAGCATTTTCTGGCCCCAGTCTGATAGGAAATCAAGCAGACTACCAACTGGAGGCAACAGTTGGGCAAGCAACAAACCCATAAACACATAAACAAATCGAAGTAAAACCCTTGACATGATGTAGGGGCTTGAAAAATGCATTTTATTATTGACCCCTTAAATCCCTATAAACAAAAAATATAGCAGTTCAATATATTTCTGCTGACAGGGAAGGGAGGGAGGGAGGGAAGGAGGGAGGAAAAGGAGAGATTCCGAAGCTGGAGCGAGGAAAACTGTCATGAACTACAGACAACAACTTAGGAGAATACAAAAACAAACCAAGTTGGAATTCCATCCAAAACTTGTCTCTTTTAGTGAAAAGTTCCTACTTCTGCCTCTTATATATCTTTGCCAAGAATGATTTCAGCACTGCCTGTACTGCTTTACTAGGATGAGCTTCAATGGAGTTGATTAGCTTCTCGTAACTCTTGCTCTCGTACTCCTCAAATGCACCCTATAACAAGAATGAATAACACGATTAATAATGAAATGTTGCAGTTTCGTTTCCGACATATGCACATAACAAACACAAAATGCTCATCAATTGGATAGGCATGGCAAGTCCTCTTGCTTTCAACGTGGTAAGTGTTATAAGCTCCTTCTCCCTTTTCTACATGTTACCGAATTTCCAAACACTAAAAACATTCCTGTTTACTACAGCTTAAATGGGCTACTTATAACTACTTCTTTTTTAAATTTTCAAATTTGGATTATGTGTCACCATTTGTAGTAACTTCTCTGCTCACAGCTTATTTGGTAAAAATAGCTTTAAAAAAAATAAATAAAATAAATAAATAAATAAAAACTGATTATCCTGAAGATGGGGGAAGGTTCTTCTAGATTATGCTCATAGATTATCAACTTTTAGTTTAGAATAAGCTGCACCAAACAGGCCCTATGTTAAATCAGAAGAGTAAAGGCAGGATAAAAGACACCTGAAGATTAAGAGCATTATAAAGTTCCTTCACTTTTGCAACACAAGTTGGATCAGCTTTTCCATAGTTCTCCTGTAAATAAAAAAAAAAAAAAAAAAAACCCACTTAGATGAGCAAATCAAGTACCTGTTACAGCAAATAATAGGAGGATAATATGCTTCCTTACCTTTAAAAACTTCTTTTGTTCATCATTAGAAAGTTCCATTGCTTTCACGACCAACCAAGAACACTTGAAGTCTTCAATATCTGTCCCAATCTGATAATGCAAAAGATCAAACTAAGTCTCTAGGTCTCCAAAAAAACAAATGAGAGATTTACAGTCAAGACAAACAGTGGAACTTACCTTTCCGATCACCTCAGGCGCACCAAAACAATCCAGGTAATCATCCTACACATATAACATTAGATAATTGATTATTGGGAAGAGAAATAGATATTCTTTGTTTGAATGCAAGAAGACATAAGAGGAAGAATGAGAAATTTCAAATCTCATAGCAGTATGGTGGTCAAGTTGCTTTCAAGGAAAAAACCATCCTATGCAAATAGAACTTGCCTGCACTTGAAAATAGGTTCCCATTTCAATGAGTACATTCTTTACATCATTATGATTTTCCAGATCCTCGCCTGACATAAGCAGTGCACATGCCACCTGGGTTCACATGGTAACAAGAAGCAAATTAAACTCACATAGATTCACTAAACCCTGTTGTAGACTCGGATCAGAAGAAGCAGGAAACTTCGAATTAAAGATGCCCAAAAAAAAAAAACTTGATATGTTTCCAGGAAACATGGAACTATAAGGCAAAGGTCTAAGGTCTAGGCTTTGTAGATGAGGCATTAACTTTGCTTGTCAATCATTTATCAAACTTGAAAATACTTTTTAAGCATTGAAAGCAAAACAAGATGTGACTCAATAAATAGTAGGCTATGTAGCACGGACACAGAGACAGATAGGTAAATTTTCAAAAAATGCAGGACACGACATGTTAGGGACACATTCAAAAAATATAATTTTATATATTTATTATATGTCATATTTTTAAATATTTAATATGTATTTATGTCAAATATTTAATTTTATCAACTTTAGATATGTAATTTTAGTAAAAAAATTAAAAATTTTAATTTTTAAAAAAAAAAAATATATTTCTCAGTGTGTCCTTAACATGTCCTCCGCGTGTCCCTAGCATGTTTGTAGCGTGCCCTTGCGTGTACTCAGCGTGTCCGTAATGTGTCACAAGTGTCCCAGAGTGTCTAACACGTGTCTAGAGCGTATCCGGTGCGTGTTTGTGTCCAACACGTGTCAAACACTCATACGTAGCTTCCGGAGAGGTGTCTGCGCTTCATAGATAGTAGAAATCCCAAATGTGGAGCAGTGCCATTGTAAAAAATGTAAAGAGATGTATCACTATTTTCAATTTTCAAGACAATGAAGAGTCCCATATTTATATATGAGGTATTCTGAATTCAGAACTTTGTTAAGGCAAAGATAACTAGCACAAACATGAACCATCCTTCATAGAACAACATGAGTTATGAGTGCGATACGAAAAAGAATTTTTACTCACTGGCAGGTAAAATGAGTAGTAAGCGGTTTTGTACTGAACAATCCGATGGTGTCTGCATTAAAACAAAATCATTTTTACAATTATTAAAATAAAAATATGGACAACTTTTCAGGTTGAAAATCAAGTTAGAAAAATAAAATAAAATAAAATAAATTAGAATTATCACTTACAGAGAAATTGAATACTTCGATAAATCTTTCTCTCCTTCTAGTGTGGTGATCAAATCTATCATCTGTCCACAAGCTGTCTGAAATTCTACCTCATTGAATAAATCCAGCAGATCCACATAATAAGACTTTCCTTTGAAATGCTTTTTGAGAATTCTAGGGATATGGTTGCGGAGAATTACGCCATCATTGGCAGCAATCAAACCAATCTACAACAAAAATTTCATTAGTTCAAAACTCGGTCCAATCAAAATAACAATCATAAGCATGTTAGTTAGGCAATAAATAAAAGAGGATCACACACCTTTGGCAGTTTGTACCAACATGGTTGACCTCGGCGGGTCTGAGAGTTATCCATAATATCATCAAGAACAAGAAAATATGCTTGGAGCTGCAAGAATCATTGTCAAGAAGTGTTCAAATTACTATGCAACATAATACTAAAAAATATTGAATTGACAAAAGACAAAAAAAATGCAAGATTGACCACAAATAGTAAGAAGCATGGACACGGACACGTGACACGACACGGACACACAGACACGTAAGTTTTTAAAAAAATGCAGGACACGACACGTTGAGGACACATTCAAAACATATATTTTTATATTTTTAATATATGTATATTTTAAAATATTTAAAATGTATTTTATGTCAAATATTTAATTTTATCAAATTTATCAACCTTAGATATGCTATCTTAGTAAAAAAATTAAAAATTTTAATTTTTTTTGAAAAAAATAGTACTGATCATGTCCCTAACATGTCCTCAACATCATGTCCTCAATGTGTCCCTTGCGTGTCCTCAAGTGTCTCAACGTGTCCGCAATGTGTCCAACTCTTTCTAGCGTGTCCGACACGTGTCCGGAGCATGTCCAGCAGGTGTCCGTGTCCGACACGTGTTGGACACCTGTACACGACCTCCAGAGAGGTTTCCGTGCTTCATAGGTGAAGATGTTATAAAGCCATACCCATTCAATGCACCACCCAAGGGCACATGCAAGAAAAATTTCATCATCGGTTAATTCCTTTCCTTCTTTCAGCAACTTATAGCTGTCAATAACAGAGAGGCCTCGGTTCAGCTTTCCTGCAGACAAAACAAATCAGTGTGAGCTGTAAAACTAATACAATAAATACCTAATAAATATCTTTTATGTAATCATCTTAAATTATATTTGTTCTCCTTCCATGGAATGCAAATTCTTGCACAAACAGATCATCAAAATGAAGTAGAAAATCTCTTAATATAAAATGACGTAATTATTTTGTTCTCACCTCCAGGGACATTGTAGTCTAGCATCTGCAACAAAAAGGGGGCACAGAATGATGGTTAGGACACAGAAATCAGAGTAACTTAATGAAAGGGTAAAGAAACAATAGATTTCAAAGAGAAAAATGATTAAAAACTTACAAGGATTAAATGCATTAGACAATACATAAATAAGTACACAAATAGATACAACTGTTAACTTCAAAGTTCAATTAAATTTGTTTAAGGCATTCACATAAGAAGGTTCATAAGGTGCGTTGTAAATTATTAATTCCCTATGATTGTGAATGCTCACACACACGCAAACATCCAAGAGATTTATCAAAGCGAATGTAAACTCATACACTCGTGTGCGTGCACACATCAACAATCTATCCGAGTAAACGTGGGAGATTTTTGGTTGCTGCCCTTAAAGGGGCCCAAACATATAATCAGGGAATCTCATTCTTGCATCCACACAACTAAATTGACCACTACCTAAGAAGTATGGACTCGGACACGTTACATAGCACGGATACGCTAACACGACAATTTTCAAAAAATGCAAGACTCGACACGTGGGGGATACATACAAAATATATAATTTTATATATTTATTATATGTCATATGTAAGAATATGTCATTCAAAGATAATAAAAAAAAAAAAATGCAATATAACACTGTTTTATAAATTTACATTGTTTTCTTTCATTATTGTTTCCTAAGTAATTTATTTCAAACTTATAATTAGTTTCATGTGTGTCTGATCAATGGACACGTGTATTTAAGCAATAAAAACGTGTATCCTCCAAGTGTCCGAAGAGTGTCCGTGTTTAAAAAACTTTTCAAAAAATAGAACATGTTTTCGACGAGTGTCGGACACATGTTGAGGAGTGTCCAACGAGTTTTGGTGGTCTACCGTGAACACGACACGGATACACCACGGATATGCCACATTCTTAGAAGTGTCCGTGCTTCTTAGACCAGAACAAATGAAAATTTCGATACTAGTTTTACGTGGCAACAAGACAATTCCCAAATTTCCATTTTACAAGCATCTCCTCAAGCTAACAATTCGTCACAGTAGACAAAATTTCATAAGCAACTCAAAGATTTTTTGTTTGTTCAGCTAGGTATTTAACCTAATGTAACGTAACAAATTCATCACATTTAACGTTTTTTGTTTGTTGAGTTGGGCATTTAACATAAGGTAATGTAATAAATTCATCACAGTAACGGTTTTTGTTTATTGAGCTGAGCGTTAAATGTTCACATCAATATCATATAATGAATTCACACTATAGTAGTATCAAGTGCTCTCATGATATGAAAAAAATTCACAAATCCATGTTTCGAGGAGTGTCCAACGAGTTTTGGTGGTCTAACACAGACACGACACCGATACGCCACAAATATTCCACCTTCTTAGAAATGTCCGTGCTTCTTAAACCACAACAAATGAAAATTTCTATACTGGTTTTACATGGCAACAAGACAATTGCCAAATTTCCAATTTACAAGCATCTCCTCAAGCTAACAATTCATCACAGTAGTTAAATTTTCATAGGCAGCTCAAAGATTTTTTGTTTGTTGAGCTGAGCATTTAACGGAATGTAACGTTTTTTATTTGTTGAGCTAGGCATTAAATGTCCACATCAATATCATATAATGATGGACACTCCTCAAAACAAGGATTTGTGATTTTTTATTTTATTTTTAATATCATGAGAGCACTTGATACTACTATAGTGTGAATTCATTATATGAAAAAAAAAAAAAAATCATATAATGAATTCACACTATAGTAGTATCAAGTGCTCTCATGATATTAAAAATAAAATAAAAAATCACAAATCCTTGTTTTGAGGAGTGTCCAACTAGTTTTGGTGGTCTAACATGGACACGCCACGGATATGCCACCTTTTTAGAAGTGTCCATTCTTAGACCACAACAAATGAAAATTTCTATATAGGTTTTACGTAGCAACAAGGCAAATTGCCAAATTTCCAATTTACAAGCATCTCCTCAAGCTAACAATTCGTCACAGTAGACAAATTTTCATAGGCAACTTAAAGATTTTTTGTTTGTTAAGCTGGGCATTAAATGTCCACATCAATATCATATAATGAATTCACACTATATTAGTATCAAGTGCTCACGTGATGTTAAAAAAAAATCACCCATCCATGTTTCTAAAAAAATCACAACCAATAAAAATTATATGTCGATTAATACGAGATTGATGATTGTGGTTGAAATTTGAAACATATTAGGAAATCAGATATTGCCCCAAATGAATCGTAATGATGACTCACCGGATTTGGCAGAAATTATTTAGTAGGTTAGATCTGTCCACCATTTCCTTATAATATGTTTTTTGAGCTAATGAATCATAATGATAAACTCAAAGATTTTTGGTTTGTTAAGTTGGGCATTACATGTATCGTTTTTTATTTGTTGAGCTGGGCATTAAATGTCCACATAAATATCATATAATGAATTCACACTATAGTAGTATCAAGTGCTCTCATGATGTGAAAAAAAATCAGAAATCCATGCTTCAAGGAGTGTCTAACAAGTTTTGGTTGTCTAACACGGACATGCCACAGATGTGCCACCTTCGTAGAAGTGTTTGTGCTTCTTAGACCACAACAAATGAAAATTTCTATACTTGTTTTATGTGGCAACAAGACAATCGCCAAATATCCATTTTACAAGCATCTCCTCAAGCTAACAATTTATCAAAGTAGACATATTTTCATACGCAACTCAAAGATTTTTTGTTTGTTGAGCTGGACATTTAACGCAGCGTGACAAATTCATCACAGTAACATTTTTTTGTTTGTCGAGCTAGGCATTAAATATCCACATCAATATCATATGATGAATTCACACTATCATACTATCAAGTACTCTCATGATGTTAAAAAAAATCACAAATCCATGTTTCTCAAGAATAAACTAGGCGAGAAAAGAAAATAAATGATTGGGGTTTCTCAATAATAATTTGTTTGGATGAGCAGAAAAGAAAAGAGAACAGAAGTACCTTCTCATTTTCTTTGCTTTGTATTTAGATTGACAATTTAGGTATTACAAAAATTTCATATTCAGCAGATGCTGTTTCTCGCCAATTTGATGAGAAATGGGAGTGTTTTCTTTTTCTCCATCTCTCCCTTTCACAAAATTTCTCATCTCATCAATCATCCAAACAAGTGATAATAGGTCCTTTTTTCTCTTATTCTTTCCTTTTCTCACCAAACCCCCCAATCAAAACGCACTGTAAAATTTCATGAATCTTTCATTCTACTCTCTATTACTCCACCACAATATTTATTTACTGCAATATTTATTTACTTTTTGGTAAAATCATCAGATGCAGCAAACAATTTGTGACAAATTTTTATTTGCAACTCAAAGGGCTTGTTTGGTTTGTTTTTCAGAAAAAAAATTTTGGAAAAATTCTCTACAAACAAATTTCCAAGAGTAATTAAATCAAACAAATTTTTCCAAAAAAAATCTCAAAATTTTGTTTAGTTACCTACTTTCCAAAATCACATACTTTCTCTCATACACATCAAATCAATTACTTTTTTTAAAACTCTCTCCCTAAAACAATTTTTCAAAACCATTTCTGAAAAAAGACAAACCAAACAAGTTTTCGTACTTTTTATCTAAAAAACTACTCTACAAACACAAACCAAACACAGTTTTCCTTTCTACCAATCACAATCACCCACCTATTTCCCCCACTTCTTTTCAGGGTAAAGTACAATAGCCTTGTTTGATAGGGCTTATTTCCAGCTTATTTCAGCTTTTAACTTAATTTAAGCTATTTTGATGTACTTGGTTCAACGTAATAATACAGCTTATAGTTTTTTGTAAGTCAAAAATCAACTTATTGTTTGAGTGGGGGAGGAAAAGCTTAATTTATAAGTCAAAAATCAGCTTATGTTCACAGCTATAAGCTATAAGCTGTTAGGCTATAAGTTATAATCACTTTCCCACAGCTCTACCGCACAGGGCCAATAAACCCATAAAGTTTTGTTTGTTGACCTGGCAATTTAACTTTGAGGAGACATTAAAATGTCCATTTCACTATCATATACTGGATTCAAACTATAGTAGTATCACGTGCTCTCATAATGTATTAAAAAAAAAAAAAAAAAAATCACAAATCTATGCTTTTCAATAATAAATTTCATTATAAACTGGATTCAAACTATAGTAATATCACGTGTTCTCATGATTTAAAAAATATTTTTTTTAAAAGAGTCACAAATCCATGCTTATTCAATAATAAATTTCATTATATACTGGATTCAAACTACACTAGTATCAAGTCATCTCATGATGTAAAAAAAAAATTAAAAAAATCACAAATCTATAGTTTTCAAGAACAAATTTGACGATTCATTCATTCTACTATATTTCAATCTACAGCAATTTTTTTTATGATTTATTTTTATTTTGGTGAAATCAAAGTACTCGTCTTTCTAATTAGATCATTGAGTTCCAATCACAACAATTAAAAGCCCAAAAAAACATACATAACACAAAAGCTCAATTGAACAAAAAAAAACATAGAAATCCCCCAAAACTTAAGCATTAACAATCTTTTCAAACAAATTATGTCCATTTTTTTTTATATAAAAAAACCCAACAAACAAGTGAAAGATATAATTCAAAAAGACTGAAAACAAAAAGGTAATTTAACAAGATTAATGCATTTATGCTACCAAAATAAACATAAAAATGAAAAACAAAGAGAGAGAGAGAGATTTGTTTATAGTTCTTACTCGGTCGACCCATTGACGAGAATTATCGGTGAACTCAAAAGCAGGGTCATTGAGAAGCTCCGATTTCAGGGAAGTGTACACTTCCAGGAATTTCGACTTTTGATCGCTCATTGTTTTGAGAGAGAGAGAGAGGGAGATTGGATGGCGAATCCTGGTCGTCCGTTTGAGTTTGATGGGAAGAGAGAGAGTGTGGAGCCAATAGAGGGAGAGAGAAGTGCTCTTTATAGAGGGGGAAGATGGTTGAAAACGACGCCGTCTCTATTGGAATCTGTTAATATCAACGGTCAGCGCACCTCCCTCATGGACCTCATGTCTTCTGGGTAATTATTCCCTACTATCGCAGCCATCCTTATTAATCAATCGCAATAAATTTATGAGAAATTTTTGTTTGCCAATAGGGTGTCATGTGCCACTATTTTTTACCATTCACAAATATATATATCCTTTATTATTTCTCAAATATCCAACATAAATATAGTAAATACTATTATTAAAGCTAATCACAATAGTAAAAGGTACTATATGCATATACCATATCTGCATACACAAATTACCCAAATTTTAGAGTAAATTACAAAGAAAAATGCTAGTGATATCAACAAAATTACCAAGAAATTTATCAAATTACTTGCATGGGTGTGGGACTCGCATCCATTTGAGTGTTTGATAAATTTTTTGATAAAAAATTTGATGTCTTTAGCATTGTTGAATTACAAATATATTTTTTGAGATTTGTTGAAAATATGACTTGCCTTGTGTGATTTTGAAAAGTACAAACACCCTCTTATAGTAGTTTTTTATTTAATAGAATTAACAAAAAAAAAAAAGATAAAATCCTTAACTATTCTTTTGTATAATAATAAAATCAGCAATGCCAGAGATACCAAGAGATTATCAACATTTCTATCAAACCTCTTGCATGGGTATGAACACACCCATGCAAGATATTTGGTAGAAATTTTGATAAATTCCTTGAGGTCCGTTTCTAATAAAATTACTTGAATTATTAATTGAAATATATTTATGACATTATCAAAAATAATTAATTAGTTTGATGATTTATTAATAAAAAAAATTATTTGTTATACAATTAAAAACTTGAAAAGGTATAATATAATTTTTAAAACTATAAGAGACAGCTTGTATTATTTTAAGTAAATTTCAATAAGTGTATTTATAATTTACTCAAAAAATTATATATAAAAAATGTAGAATAATATATATTTATTGTTATTTTTTTTAGTCAAAAAAATAGTACATGACAATATAATATGACAGTTTGAAATTATTTAATAAATTTTCATGTGTATCTGCTGTAAGATTTTTTTATTTTTTTTTATGTTTTGGAACATTTTTCAATTTTTAAATTACACTTTACACTTTTATAAATTATATCAAATTACATTCTAGCTCACGCATTTCAATTGTGATATTCAAATATTGATATATATTAGATAAATTGACAAAACTCATCACTTGTCACTATCAAAATTAAGCCACCCGCCGTGCAATGACAATTTTTCGTTAGTTTTTATAATGGATCTAGACAGAGAAAATATTTACATTTGACTTAAAAGTGTAGAGATCTTCTTTTGTTTTTTAATAGGAAAATGAAAAATCTCCCTAAAAAAACTCTCCCTAATCCCCCTAATTTTCATTTTTGACAAATTATTTATTTTATTTTTTTACTTAATTTGGCAATTTCAGGAGATTCGGGGCATGCTCTTTCGAGCTCCCAATCTCCTCCGTTTTTAATAATCGATTCTTTTAGTTTATTTAAATTATTTTCATTTTATAAGTTATAAGTAGAAATTATAAGTAAAAAAAAAAATTGTAATAAGCCATAAGTTGCACCAAACAATCACCAAGCTCATGGTGTGGGAATTGCAAATTTGCCATTTAATTGTGTAAAATTAGGATTTTCTTCCTCTCTTCCTCTCTTTTCTTGTTTTTATTTTAATTATTTTTGTGGTCCTAATGACTCTAAACATGGTCAAATTTGCAACATTTTTGCTTGCTCTGCTGCTTAAGAATCATAAAATTTCTCCAAGTATTTTGGCCTTTTTAAAATTCATAACTATATTATTTGTGGATGGCCATTCGGATATAAAATTCAAAGTCTCACAATAAAAAATTGGCATTCTTTTTTTAATTGTCACACTTTTTTGACCTTTTGGATGTGGTGTCTAAGTAAACCCATTGCTTTTATCTTGTCAACTGTTCACCTTCCATTATATATAATTTAGCAAAATAAAAATTATAAAATAATTTTTTATTATTAGTAATTTACTCAAGACAATGATAATTTTATGGGATATTTACCAATAAATCTCATCCCACAAACAGTTGCACTATTTGGTCCCATCATTGTGGCTGTTGCTCTGATTGGTCCTATCAGTGAGAGAATATAGTCTTATTGATCCTTTTTTCCTTATTTGCTGATATGTATTAGTCAGTTATACCCTTTTTTCACGTGAGTTTTTTTCTTTTCTTTTCGGTGGGTTTTCTTCTGTATATGGAAGTGCAATATGTTCCTTTTCATTGTGTTAGGGTTTTGCTGGCTGATGTGACGGTGTGTTCTGCTCATTGGTGTGTCTGTGGACAGACTGTGGTTCCAGTTTTGCTGACAGTAAGACTCGTGTGTTGCAGGTATTGTTCTGTTTCGTGTTGATCCCCTTTTTCGTCTCAGTTGTGTGTCTACCTTACTCGCTGTGTGTTGGTGCTGGGCACATTTGTATTGAATATGTTCGACTGGTTATTCAGATGACACATTATGCGATTTGTACACCCACGATGTGTTGATCCATTGCTGATTTGATGTTCATTTGTTACACATTGTTGGTTTTTGGGTAAGGCACGGGGTGTGGGTGGATTGTTCACACCTATTCGTATGCAACATCCTACTGCGATGCATTCACTGTAATCTGAAACACTCAACATTATTAGTGTTGTCTTATTGTGTAATTTATACGATTTATAAACATACTGTGTGTTTTTAATGTTCATTTGACACACATGGCTGGGTTTCTGGTTTAGTCACGGGGTGTGGGTGGGTTGTTTACAGATATTTCGTATGCAATAGTCTACTGCGATGCATTCACTGTTATTTGAAACACTCAACATTAGTGATCGTGTGTTGCAGGTATTGTTATGTGTCGTATTGATCTTTTTTCCCACCTGCGTTGTGTGTATAGCTTATTCGTTGTGTGTTGATGTTCCACATAATGTTTATAATAATATTTGTTGTTCCTCCTTTGTATGGGCCTGTGAACATTGCTAATTTGATGTGCGTTTGACACACATGGCTGGGCTTTCATATGAAACACTTTGTCACATTGTTTGCATATTGTAGGGATGGACACTCATTTTATGTTGGTGAGTTGTTACCGTAATACGAACGCCATCATGAAGTTGCAATTTCTATTTCGATTTGATGATTTGGTTAATTATGTCCACCAAAATTTTGATGGCCTCACAGATGATGATGTGTGTTTATTTTTCAAGATTCCGAGATATAACAATTTCAAATTACAAAATGATATCGATATGGAAAACATGGTATCCCTTGCACGGTCTTTTCGTTTAGGACATATTGACATTGTAATTGAAACTCGATGCATGCAAAGTTCAAACGGTTTTGGTGACGCAAATCGGAAACCATGTGATGTTACATTCAGTAGGCCAAGGGAAGTATATGAGTCGGACGATGACGATGAACAAGATGATTTACTCCCCAATTTTTGTCCTCATGCTGACAAAGTTTACATGTCTGCTCAATGGGCTAATGGTATCACACATGTGGGTCAAAGTTTTGAATGCGGGGCTGCTGAATTCCATAATGTTCTTCGTAAGTATGCAGTTGAATGTGGGTTCCGGTTCAAGTATCTAAAGAATGACTCCGTTCGGATTACAGCCGTTTGCACGATGAGGGAATCAACAGGATGTATGTGGTCTATACATGCAAGAGTCCTTCATGCTGATGAGTTTTTTTACATTCGTAAGTGGAACGCGGAGCACATTTGCAGTGTTGCTGTTCGGACACCCAAAAACCCGAGGGCAGGGTCTGATTTAGTGTCCGATGTTATCCCTGAGCGAGTACGTGAAAAACCGCTCACACGACCATCCGATGTTGTTTATGACTTGAAAAAAGATTATGGATTAGAGATAAGCTACCGAGTAGCATGGTTGGGAATTGAGAAAGCAAGGGGCGAGATGTTCGGTGCACATTCCATTTCGTTCGATCAATTACGGTGGTATAGTAATGTTGTTATGGAAAACAATCCGGGCAGTTACATTAACATTGATTACGATGACCAAAATCACCGGTTTGTACGATATTTTATTTCATTCAAAGCATGCATCGATGGGTTCAATAATTGTCGCCCTTTACTATTCCTCGACGGTACCTTCTTGAAGGGAAAATTCAAAGGCAACTTGCTAGCTGCTACTGCAAAGGATGGCAATCAAGGTTATGCCCTTTCTTAGCACATACACTGTTGTTGGTTTTTTTTTTTTTTCAAATAAATAACACTATGATGTTTGCATCATACCCAGCTGCTGAACCCATTGTTAATTATGCATATAGGTTTATTCCCATTGGCAATTGCAATTGTCGACTCGGAGAACACAACTAATTGGACTTGGTTTTTGGAACACCTCGCGAACGTGGTCAAAACGGACAGGACGATCACATTTATTTCAGACCGACACACAGGACTTCTCGAATCAATTCCGATCAAATTTCCATCTGCCCACCATGCTTTCTGCTTACAACATTTGCAACGAAACTTGCAAGACAAGATGCGATACACCAACAAGATGCACCGATTCGGATTGCTAAGTAAATTTCGTGCATGCGCTTACGCACCGACCGTAACAGCATTCAACTCCAGCTTAGAAAGTTTCAAGGCATCGGGCAGACAAATTGCAACGGGTTTTCTGCAAGACTTACCTCCGGCGTATTGGGCAAATGCCTACTTTCGGTACGCACCTGATCATTACTATTCCACCAAATTAGTTTCATACATTTGTTCTGCTTAATGCATTTATCCTTCATAATTACATGTAACTATTTATTACATGTTTTCATCTTTGTGTCTGTAGGGGTGACCGGTTTGGTGAGATGTGTTCCAACGCCGCTGAATCATTCAACTCATGGATTCGTGAGGAACGACACCTCCCAATCACGAAGATGGTTGACAGCATTAGAACGAAAATTATGGACCAAATGTCAAAACGCCGACGCAAGGCAGCCGCATGGCCTGGAGTTCTTTGTCTGAAAATCGAGTCTCGGTTGGTCAAAGCTTACAACAAAGGCAGGGCATGGCTTGTAAGCCAATCAAATGACGATGTGTACGAGGTCCATTCATACCCATCAGTACTTGTGGATGTTGGCAGGCGGACGTGTTCGTGCTTTCAGTGGCAGATAAAACGAATTCTATGTGCACACGCATTGGTTGCAATCCGAAACAGCGGACGAGATCTGTATGACTTGGTTGAACCATATTACCATGTGTCCGAATATCGATCCACATACTCATCAAGCATAACCCCAATACCAACTGTTGAGAAACTTCTGCTCAACACCGAAGATTTCGTCATACACCCACCAGTTGTGAAACGACCACCTGGAAGGCCAAAGAAAAAACGAATTATGTCTCGAGGTGAAGAAACACAGCAAATTAGATGCGGACGTTGTCAACGCATGGGGCACCACAACAGGAAGACATGTAAAGAACCCATTTAGCCGTCACTACATGCAAGATTTATGGTTAATGTTTTCATTCATAAGTTTGACATTGTTATTTTTCTTTTCCCCCTAAGTAAATAAGTGTGTCTGAACACACCGGACATCCCGTACTACTATCGTTACTGTTATTACATATTAGTATCACTTTCAGTAGATAGTCGTCTTCATTACGTAAGTCGGCCAAATAATTTGGGTCCTTCCCCTTATTAAACATTTTCGTTACCGTTGCTGTTATTACATATTACTATTGCTTTCAGTACATAGTCGTCTTAATTATGTAAGTTGGCCAAATAATTTGGGTCGTTCCCCATATTAAACAGTTTTCGTTATTAAGTAAGTGCTACGTATCGTATTTTATTCGTTAATAATTTGGTTACATCGATGGCATTGACATGAATTGTGATCCCATTTAAACCCAATTTCCCAAAACAAAAAAATATGTTAGCAACGTCTCACATGCATCATCACACACATTCACCCAACCACCCCATACGTTGAACAAAACCACCACACGAATAATGAAAATGTGCTCCATTTGCAACTCATAAGTATTCATAACACAGACTCACATAACCACCCTATACCTGCAACATACACAAATACCTACCCACCCTATACGTGGAACAAAACCAACTCACAAATTTTGTGTAAGCACACAGAATGATGACGTTCAACTTATCAAACCACTGAACTACGCACCATACTAACACACTATCAAACATTCTCACCAGCCAAAAAATATGTCATACCAACTCCATAACAAACAGATTGCCCATGCATATATCACAAGTCACAAAAAAAAAAACCACAACACATTTACAGAAACCCAACATCATATTTACTATGAAATTAATATTGTTCATGTACGTTCACAAAAACCAAAACACCATGCACATATCAATAGCTAATCAAAAATATATAACTGTACGCTATTGTTTTCCACATGTGCCCAAAAACCATGCATATACCACTAGCTAATCAAAAATATATAACTGTACGCTGTTTGTTTTCCACATGTGCCCAAAGAACATGCACATACCACTGCCTAACCAAAAATATATAACTGTACGCTGTATGTTTTCATATGTGCTTCAAAGTTAACATTCAGTTGGAATGTTTAAGACCCTTGTTGATGTCGTTGAAAAATCCTTTCACCATGTTTGCTCTCAACACGATCCCATTTGTACCTTGCAATGATCGCGCTACATCAACATGGTGTACGTACTGCCTCATCACCAGGCAAACAATAACCGCACAATCCAGCCTGCGTTGGGAAAACAATAAATGAATAAAATTCCATTCAAACTCCAAAATCAGTTTCGCATACAATGGACAAACAACACAGTTCACTTACGAGTCGGCTTTCCGTTGGGGGCAGTCTTCAACAGCCTCGAGAGGATGGTTGAAAGTCTCAGCGATGCTAACCTCGTCTATTCTATCTGCTCGTAAGGAACGCTTCATTACAACCGACATACGTTCCTTCTGTCACACACAAAACAGCCACAATAATTAGATTCAAATACGTAATACATCCATTACCTCATCAAAATAACAACAAAATGTGTTCCTTACCAGTACAAGTGCTTCATTATAGTGCACGTTTGACCTGCCAGCCGACCGTTGCCTCATTGGATTAAAATGTTTCCAACTTCCATCCTCTGCGTCGTACACCACCAATGTCCAATGTGCGTTGTTGCATATGGGAAAATGAATGTACCGACATTCCTTTGATGCTGCAAAATTTTTCAGCACATAACTTTCCATTGTTTGGTTGTTGCCAGATTTGAAAACACTCTACAAAACAAACATTTAATATCAGTACATAATGCACTGGTCATTATACAACAACTGAACAATACCATCCTCACCATGCAAATACTGCTGAAGAAGTAAGACTTGTCCGCTAAAACATCATCAGCACAGACATGTGTCTGCTCTGTCACCAATGTCTCAGCATACGCATCAATCACCTACATTTAGACACCAAAAAAATAAAATCGTAAATCAACAACATGAAACACGTATGTCTACACAGAATCTACACTTCCCCGTAACACAACACAGCGCATGACAAACTAACTTAACAATACAACTCACATTTCCACATATACTTTCTCCCCGTACAAGACTCTTGACGTCCGTAAAATACACAACCACACCACTTTCACCACTGGCCCACATGACAGCCCTACAAAAAAAACAAACACATCATCAAAAAAACTCACCCACACACAACACGCATACGGAAAGAAATTACATAAACACCCGGACATACCCGTCGCCATTCCGTTCGTAAGCCTTCATTATTTTCTCCTTCTTCTCATACGTCATCATTTTCCAAACTCCAAATCGGTTGTTCAGGTCAAACCCAGACCATTTACTAGCAACCACACCAACTGTGTCCACGTCTACAACTGCGTCACTTACAGTTCCTTTTCCCACTCCCACAGCCTTGCAACCGTGTGCCACTGTTTTCTTTTCGCGCTCCCCAACTACCTGGCAGTCATAATCTTTTAGCCTTAATTCTTTCCTGACTTTGTTCTTCAGGTTACGAACGAACGAATTCCTTATACCTTCCCCTTTATTCGGAAACACTCCCACTTCGAGGTCCGTCAAATTTATATCACCCACACTACGGTCTGGCACCGGACTAGAATCGGACACTGTGTGCACAGTAACATTATCACCACTAACACCAACATTTAAACCGACTCGAATAGGCGTAACATCATGCACAACCGTCACACCAAACCCACTACTTCCTTCGCAATGGCTTGAACCAACGTCCCTAAAGCCAGTTGGTGTGTTCATCCGATAAGCTTGCGTAACTGTGTGTACTTGTTGGTCAGCCAGTTGGTCTTCTAACATCAAAATTGTTTGCCGTAATTCCTTGTTCTCATTTTCAAGTTTTCGTATCTCGTCATCCTTAACCTTCACAACACAATCGAACCCACCAACAATGTTAACAGCTTGCATTTCCATCTTACTCTTCAAACTAACTACTTCATCCTCCAGCTTTGAGATTGTCCCCTCGTTTGCCTTGTTCTTAAATTCCATATCTGCCATACACTTCAAAGCATTCTCCAATTCCGTTAAACCAACCACCTCATTCACCGCATCACGTACGACGCTACCCACATCTTTCCCTTTCACCCCCACGCGCATCCACCACCTTATGCGTCACACGTTGCATCCCATCACCAGGTCCGATAACCACATCCTTTACTCCATCGTCACGACGGCCAACTTCTTGCTCGTTTGTTGCCAAAATTTCACGTTCATACTCCAACGACTTCATTCTTTCAATACGTACCTACCAATCATACAAAACAAAACACAAACCAATCAACACAATATTCACACACCCCTCGTCCAATAACAGTTATGAACAAAAATTACACATTAGTATGCAGGTACTACACTTGGAATTTGCCAGGTGTTGATAAATCCAAACCCCGTATCCGGGCGCCAATGTGCCATCTCATAAATCTTGGGAACATACTCTCCGTTTCAGGTTTCACCAGCGTCGAATGTTCACAAATCCAATACTGCGTTCCAAAAAACAAAATTCTGTTAAACCAACCATTATTTAAACAACATACATATTATAAAACAGTTTATAAATTTGCAAAACAATATACAATTGGCATACCAGTAACGCGACAACACAGCCAGTGACCTTCTCCGGCGTCTGATGAAAATCTTTGATTGAACCCATCAACATTTGTAGGATTGCACCAGTCCAATCGTATAAACGTACGGTATTCAGATCATCGATGTATCGAACGAACGCCCAGCTTATCGTCTCCCCAGAATTAGCAAAAAACATCTTCCCACACATATACAGCGTCAACAACTTCGCTGCGTCCTCCTCGTCAACCCTTCTTCGCCTGGCCACGGCTTCTTCGAACAAATTCTTCACGAGCTTCGACGTTATCCTCACAGTGTTGTGACTCCTCCGCTAAATGAAATATGATGTCATCCTTTGACAAGGAGACAGATCAATATGCTTAGTACCACATTGAATCCCAAACAGGAGTCTAACATCACTCCTACACAGCTTCACAGAATTTCCACCAATGTTGAATGCATCACTCTGTGTATTATACGTACGTATGATTTTCAAAATCGCATCGTCATACTTTCTGAATTCATTGTGATTCAGCTTGTTAATTCGGATTGCCTCAACCATGATCCAAAATGGAGTCCTCTTCAACTGTTTAAAGTGACCAGCCCTCAAAGGAGATGTTGTCACCAGTTTCACGATCCCAGCGATGTTGGAGCGGAAGTTAATCTTTGTGGGTGCAGTGCGTGACGGCCCTGCAGCCGTTTTGCTAACTTGTTTACGAGCATCCTGCTGATTTGTCTTCGATTGCTTAAATAGTATGCGTCCCTGCATGTTAACGCCCAGCTTGTTCGATTTTGCCCCGAATACACCTTCAAGACGCTTCCGTTCACAAGACCGCATCCACGGACTTCTGTTATCGTCACCATCTACATTATCACAAAAATCGCATTAGTTACGTTGCATACACCCAAACACCAACCCAACATACACACAAAACCAACAACACCGAACACCTATAATCACAATCATAACTCAAAGAGCTAAAACAAAATAACTCAATCACAACTACCACTAACATGCAACTCACAATAACAAACATAAAATCACCACAGTTAAAAGCATGATCTGTGACAGAAACATTTATCATCACTAATATCACCCCAGACGAACACAACTTATTCAATCAAAACACCCACATACCAAACATTACACCCTGTGTTACATGTTCAACACATGCAATCACCAACAAGTAATGGCAAAATAAAAAATAAAAAAAAAATTACACCTCAACACTATTAAAATCACAAAAAACAACATAACCGACTAATTCGGAATATCACACAAAAAACACCACACCACACACACAATCATTCAAACCCACAGCTACAAAAGAAGCTAACAAAACCACACACAACCAACACCGTCACACACAGTAAACGACTCACAAAAACCCAAAAACGACTCACAAAAAGACCAAACCCACAAACACCCAAACCCTCCATTCTTCACAGACACAAATCGACTGCTTCGGAACAGGACATAAAAATCACCACACCACACACACAATCATTCAAACCCAAAAACGACTCATAAACAAGAACAAATCCACAAACACCCAAATCCCCCATTATTCACACTCACAAAAACGACTGCTTCGGAACATCACACAAAAAACACCAAACGACACCCACAACCATTCACCCTCATAAGGAACATGACGAAAAGGAAAACCACAACAACATTGTTGACACGTATCTTTCGCAGACATCGTTCCACTCCAACTGAGAAATACCAACGCCTTCTTCAAATCGTCTCCACACAGATCGCAATTGTCGAAGAAATTCAATAGACAGGAATTAGGGTTCCCCAAAAATGCTTAAATGGGTTTATGTCATATAACGTATTGCGGACACCGTTTATGTAACGGGTCGGGTCGAAAGGTGTGTCACGTGCTTCAGCCTCCCAAACGTAAGAAAATACAAAAAGCATTAGTGTACTTTCCAGTTTCGTGGCACCCACCAAACACAATCAACGTGACACGTGCCAATTTAATTGAAAATTATTCAGGCGTTAAACATTAAATACAAAATGGTATTTATGTCATTTGACAATACAAAGGACCAAATAGATCATAAGAATATATATTAGGACCAAATGGAGCACAATCTCAACATTTAGGATTTATTGGTAACTTTCCCTAATTTTATTAAGATTATTGCATTTATGTAAATATTAATGAAGTAAACATTTTGTGCACATTGCACACCTTAGTCTTATGCTTTTCTTTGATGTTGGGTTTATCAACAAAATTAAAAAGGAAAAGAAAAACATACCAAAAGAAAATGAATTTAAAGAAATTGATTTATATATTTTTTTGATTGAATTAGGAAAATGAGAAGAAAATAAATATGTATTTGTATTTTAAAAAATCATTTATTTGTCTAGTTGCCTATAAAAAATAAATAGGTATAACTAATTTCATTTTCATTCTTTTCTTAATAAGATCTCTTTTGGGAAGTGATTTATAAGTCAACTTTTTGACTTATTTGAGTTATATCAACTCTCTACTTTTTATACATCTTTTCATAATAAAAAATAAATAAAAATAAAATTATTTAGCACTTACTAAAACAATCATAAATTTAGTATGTATCATTAATAACCGAATAGCTAAGATTTGGGATGGCTGCTATGCGGGGGTGCACAACAGTCACTGTTGTTAGTGGCAGAGCCACAGAGGGTCCAAGGGGGTCACGTGCCCCTCCTGGGTTTTGGAATATATATATATATATATTTTTTTTTTTTGCAAACATAAAGAAAATATTTTAAATAAAAAAATTATAAAGTATTATTTAGAGTGAAATATCAATTAGTGTGTTTGGCTATAGTTTTCTAAATTCAGTTTTCTGAAAATTGAGTTTTTTATTTTTCGTGCTTTTTTCTTTTTAGTGAATATTTTTAAAATTTTAAATAATTTTTTTACTTTTTTATATGCACCTTACTCAGATGTATTTAAAATAATAAAATATTTGTAAAAAAATATTTAAAAAAATTAATAAATACACAAAAATATGAAAATGTACTGAATTTTTGTTTTTTTTAAATATATTTTTTGGTATTTAGTATATTTTTTAAAGATTTTTTTTCCACAAATATTATACTTTTTTAGTGTATTTTATGATAGGTATGTCTAAAAATAAAAATAAAATGCTTAAAATATTAAAAAAAATCATTGAAAACATTAAAATAAGAAAAATAAAAAAAGTAAAATTTTCTAAAAACTGGAACCAAACAAGCTGAATATGACATTTTTAAAATTATAAGAATAATAATGGTTGTTTTCTTATTAAAAATAAAGATATTACGATAAGTCATACTATTATCTATAAAAATTTTAATACAATGGTGATATCTATTATTATTGACATACAATTATAATTAATTTCAATGAAGATATGAAATTTATTAAATTTTTAGTTACATTTGACATGTGGGATTCATCCTCTATGTGTTTATTTACTATTGGTTGATGATATCATATGTCAATGATGACGTGATATTACTATTATATTGAATTTTTACTGAAATTTTATATAAAAAATTACTTTATCATTATATAATTTATTTTAAAACTTATATCCATGATTTTTTTTTATATTGTCCATAATATACTAGTTACATATATATATATATATATCTTTCTTAAAGTTAATCGTAAAAATTCATGTCAAATATTTTTTGTAAAAATTTTCAATCTTATAATTACTAAGTGCTCCTTTTGATTTAATTTATTGGCTCTGCTATTGACTGTTGTGTAGCCAAATGGGTCTATTTCAATAATCCGAACCATTTACATTTTAGAATACATCATGTAGAACATACATGTAAAAAATCAAGTTAATCGAATATTGTTTATCCTTTCATCCACTCACATTTGTATCTATAAAAATAAATAACAATTGTGATTTAAAGTGTTAAAATAAATACAAATGTGAGTGGATGAAAGGGTAAACGATATCTAATTAATTTGATTTTTTACAAGTATTTTTACATGTATTCTAAAATATGAACTGTTCAAATTATCAAAATAAACCCCAAAATAGACTCATTTAACTGCATACAGTAACTACTATACCCCTGAACAGCACCCACCTCAAATCTGAATAAGTAGCTTTGACAGCTAGCTTGGACCTTAAACAGTTAGATGTTAAAATTATATTTTTGACCCAATGTTTAAGAATTTTTTGATCCTTTGCTTTCCCTTCTTTTTTTCTTTCTTTTTTTTTTAATAGTAAAAGGCCTGATTACGAATGCAAAAATCGAGTATAAAATCAGACGCATAATATATACAAATAAACAAACAAGATTTTTTAGCAGTGCCCTCACCATTGAATGTTGTAAAATATTATTTATTTATATATATTTTATGTTTCTTTATGTATTTAATTTCTGCGTTGATAGCATAACGTTCAATTGTTCAAAAATAGCCAAAATTTTGAATCATAGACTCGGGGTGTTAATTATTTAATTCAGTTTTTGCAGTTCACAGATCATCGATGAATTGTAAATTGGTTGAGAGACCACATGACTAATTGATAACTCCAAGAACAGTCCCACTATTTTTGAATTTATTAATTCTCACCTACCCAAGCAAGAATCCAAAATGCTTCGGAGAAATTAACTCTCATCCAAATATCAGTAAAACAAGCCTGCTATATTATATTCACTTTCTTTAATAGAATAAATAAGTATTAGGGTAGAATATATAAAGAGAAATATTATTTATATAGAAAATTGGTACATATAATGTATAAAAACTCTCAGAATGGAACTTGTGTAGGATCCACCCTAATGTGAGGGTTTCTATTCATTCTGTGTATAAATTTTTTATGCATGTAGCATTGGTAATATATAAATAGTGTGGGAGACAGATAGTAATTGTTATTGCAAAGAGAAATAAAGTAAGATGAAGAGAAGAAAGAAAAATAAAAGGGAAAATGGTCTTTTAAAAAAATTTCTTAAGTTATGTTAGTTTTAGAGCTCACACATCAATTGGAATTATAAAAAAAAAAAAAAAATCCACTAAAATGTAATAAAATGATATAATTATGTTATTAGCTTTATTTATTATTATTATTGATATAGGTGGGCCTATAGGGGCTTTTGGCCTACCACTTAGAACCCAATACATAATTCAAACACTAAAGCCCAACTTTGCTGGAGCCCAACGTTACACCAAGGATCAAGGACCAATGACATCTAAACACGTGTCAAGAGAAGAACCAGCCACATAAGCAGACAAAAATCCTACAGAGTTATTATAGCACACATCAGTCATTAATGAGGTTTCCTGCAGCATTTAATGCGATAACCCCTTCATGTCGGAACAAAACAGCCTCACCATGAATAAGGCAGGTTAGAACATAGACTTTTAGCCAACATGACAGGTCGAAATGGACAAGGAAATGATGAATAAAGGATATAAGTAGGTTTTTAAGACAAAGACAAGGTTAAGTTATTTATCTTCATCCTATCTCTATATTCCGTTGATCTCTCTTCTCTAACTTGCTCGTCAGAGGGTTCGCTGGAGGATTCCCGTTCCCCGTTGGACTCTTGTGTAGGCTTCTCAGTGGGCTCAACAATCGGACGACAGCGTGAGAGGCCTAGATCAGCCCGACCCGTTCCTCAGGGATTAGTAGTATCATTAATTATTATTATTATTATTATTATTATTATTTTTTGTGATTTCATAAATCAGCTTTCTTACAATGATAAACTTAAAACTGTAGGTATTGATATTGGTACATATGCTATTGATGGTAAAAATTATATGCTAATTATTATGAGATTGACGATTGTGGTTGAAATTTTAAAACATATTAAAAAATAAGAAATTACTCTAAATGAATCATAATGATGAATTTACCGGATTTGGCAGAAATTATTTAGTAGGTTAGAAATGTGTTAATGTGCCCGGTTAATGATATGTTGTAATTTGTCCATCATTTTCTTATAATTAGGGTCATATATTGATTAGATATACCAACCAACATGAAATTTTTAGAAGATAGGTTACTCCGGATTTAGGGTGTTTACTATCTAGGAATGGCAACGGGGTGGGGTGGGGCGGGGCCGGGGATCACCCTCCCTGTCTCCAATCCCCGATGGTAAAAAATTCCTCGGCCCCGGCCCCAATCCCCGACGGGAAACCGGTCACTGTCCCCATCCCCGCCCCTTAACGGGGATCGGGTTTCCCCGACCCGAAAATTCCCCGCCCAAATCTGTTTCAACATCATCAATAACTTTTAACATCATCAAAATCATCAAGAAAATTATCAAAAAAAATCATGAGATCTGTGTGTGCATCATGCGATGGTGAACAGATCTGAGTGTGTGCATTATCAATCAAGAACATCATCAATGTGCATCAACTACCCAAAAAAAAAAAAAAAGACAAATAGAGACAGATCTTGGTGGCTGCGACGAAGGTGGACCACGGTGGCTACGATAGGCGATAGTGGCTGCAATTGGCGATGGTGACTGTGACAAAGGTAGACGACGATGGCTGCAATGGATGACGGTGATAGACGAAGGCGATAAACGACGGAGGTAGACGATAGTGGCGGCGACGAACGACGGAGGAAGATGACGGTGCGAGGCAACAGAAGCGGTGGCGCTGAAGAGGAGGAGAGGTACAAGAGTGTGAGAGAAAGAGAGAGACTCTGAGTGAGTGAGAGAGATATGAGAGGCAGTGAGAGAATGAGAACGAGAGAGAGAGAGAGAATAGAGGGAAGAGAGAGTGTGCAAATGAAAGAGAAAGAAAGAGACAGAAACAAAATATATAAAAAGTATATTTTATATATATATACTAAGTCGGGGACAAACGGGGCGGGGCAGGGCCAGGGTCGAGGATTCGGCATTAATCACTGTTCCCCGCCCGAAATTAATAGGGGATTAATTTTTAAATACCATCCTCTCCCCGTCGGGGGTATTTTTCGGGAAAAAACCAATCAAATCGGGATCAGGGGATCAGGTCCCCGTTGTGCCGGTTTAAATTGCCATCCCTACTACTATTGAAATGATTCAAATCATTTATTTTATCGGTGGTGTTACATGTACAAATTAGTGTACTAACTAGTATACCAACACTAGTTATGACATTATTATTGACCCCACTCCTTATATAAATTACAAATAACAAAAACACCTTAAAATTCTGTCACATCATCAATAGATTCACTAGTTAGTATACTAGTTGGTACATACAGCATTATTCTTATTTTATAAAATACAATAAATAGATTATTTATGTAAAAGATAAACTGATTGAATATCAACAACCACATGATATGATTAATTTTAATTTTTTGCATAAATAATGTGTTTGACAAATTTTACAAAATGAGAGGTGTTTTGGGAAGTTGGTAAAAAGTTAATTTTTTGTCTTTTTGTAGGTAAATTATGTGAGAGGTAATGTGATCCAAAATGACTAAAAAGATGGAAGCTGGCTTTTTACTAGCTTCCTAAAAGACTCCTGAATCATTTAAATTAGAGTTAATTACCTAAATGTCCTATTTATAAATGTTATGGTAGCTCTGGTTTTATTTAAGATTTTTTGAACCAATAAGTCCTATTTTAGTAAAACTAATAATATTATCAGTTTTTCTCAATTTTTAAAATTAAGAACATTATCAATTTTGCCTAGTAATATTTAAGATAATTGTTTCACTAACTGATAAAAAAAAACAGAGTTTCAGATTAAAAGTTTTTGCCTTTTTACTTATTGATTTGATTCAACTATCTAATACAACTAAGAGCATTATTAGTTTTTTCATTTAATTTTTTTTTTCAATTTTGTAAATTAATGTTCCATCATCATACTCTTTTATATATACAAAATTTTTAGTTTTGCACAAAAAAATAATTCAGTCTTTTTTTCAATATTTAAAAAAAATATATTTTTTTTTGGCACATAATTTTGTTTAGTTTTTTCAATTTAAAAGTTGATGTTTTAAAGTTTTGGAAATTAAAATAAATGTCAAATCATGATGTTCCTTTATAAATAATCATAAATGATGAATAATCATTATTTGAAGGACAATTACAATTATTAAAAACTTAATAAGACTTGAAAATTCAAAAAATCTTAGTTAAAATTTAATGAACTCTAAATTTATAAATTAAGACTTGTGTGTAAATACCCATTTAAATTATATCACGAACTTAAAATGGGCCTACCCTTGTTGAAAGAAAGCAACCCAACGACTGTATTGCCCAAATTATAGTTTTAAACTATTTTGGATGAAAAGAAATTGCATTCAAAGTTTTGACTTAGATATTATTAGGAGGGTAATTTAGCATAGCAAACCTACAATGGACATGTGAGCTTCTTGATCAGAGTTGTCCAATATTGACATTGTCAAATGTTTGGTTTTGAATAGGTCCAAAATCAAATACCTTGGCTTAAGAAGCAATTGAAAATACTCTTTATTGGACCAATGCTGCACCATCTTTCTACTTACGTGACCCAAAAAATGGCAATAAAAATGGCAATTTTCTATTGCCATTATTTTAGAAATTCTCCGTCATGATTAATTTACGCTATGTTTGGTTGGAGGATTTGAGGAGGAATTTAGAAAGGGAAAGAGAAAAGTTAGGTGAAATGTGAATAAAATATACTTACATTTCACCTAGTTTCACACACTTTTTTTCTTTTCCTTTCTAAATCCCTCAACCACACACAGTATTAGGTGAGCTGGTCTTGGTAGGCCAATTCTATGGTTTGCTTCTGTTTAAAGTGACGATAGAGTTTTTGGGATGGCAATGGGTAGGTTTTTAATAGGTTGTCCCTTGTCTCTGTTCTATGTCATATTGAGCAAGATAAATTTGAGAGGTGACAGAATAGAGACAAATTAATTTTGTAATTTAAGAATGACGATATTAATAAAAAAAAATGAGAGGTGATAGTTAAAAGATTCAAGATAAAAAATAAGAATCGGTAGGATAGAATGGGGTAAAGAGAAAGAAGATCTGTTCTAGACCTGTTTTTTCATCAGAGTTAGAAAAGACATGTAGTGAACTTGATGGGAAAAAATTATCATCTTATAAATTGTATATGACCAAATTACACTAGAATCGGTCATAATTATGATTTAAAATGATATTTGATTATTGATTATGGCTCAAGATGATTTTGAAATTATGTCCCAATGTGATATTTAGGTTTCGTTTGGGAACAAGTTAATTTAGTAATTTTTTGACTATTTGGCTAAAATAGGAGTTAAAAAAACTAGTATGTTTGGGATGACTTTTTGACTTTTTACGAAAATATGTGTAAAAAATAAAGAAAAAAGAGAATATTTGATTTTTTAATATGAATTATTGATTTTTTAATTTTTTTAATAATTTTTTTGACTAAATTAATCTATTACTTTAGTTGTATTCTAAAATGATTTATTCATAAACCAAAACAATAAAAAGAATAATATGATATGCACTAAAATGTGTACGAAGTCAAAATATGTGAACCAGGCGGCTACTGATCAAGTCAAGTCAAGTATATTGAATCTTTTTATTTATTATTATTTTTTATTATGTCACTGAAATAAGTGTAACAAAATGGCTTGTGTTTCAACAATGGAATGCTAGAAACTATAGATCATGCCGTCATGAGCAACAATAAATAAATAAATAAAAAATCGAGATTTATTATGAAATATATATTAAATGTAATGGTAATATCTATATAATAAAGTATAATGATTTTTAAATTTATCTTATATATATTTATCTTATTAGGATATTTGAACGGTTCAGATCTATTCAAATTATAAAATAACGGTTGAGATATATTTTTCAAAAAATATCTTACATGTACAATTTTTTATTTTTTCACTTTTCTCTCTTACTTTTTACTTTTCTCATCCATCATTCTATGATCTCATGATCCCACATTGCTCTCTCTCTTTTTTTTTATTTTATTTTTTTCTTCCATTTTTATTTTTCTCTCTATTTGTTTATTTTTTTTATATTCTCCTTTTTGTGCACTTATTTTTGTTCATATTATATGAAAATGTCTGCGATCTCAGAATTAGGAGCCAGATTTTACTGTGTAGTGAAGATTAAATTAATGAATTTTATAGTCTACAAATTAGATGAATTCAAATAATTAATTATTATTTTTAAATATATTAAATACCTGATAGATTTCATAAATTTAAACCTCATATGAATCTTCAACATCTATATAATAAAGCAGGATGGTTTTTGAATTTGTCCTATACACATTTATCCTACTAGGACATTTGAACGGTTCTTGAATTTTCAACATATTTTTGTTCTATTAGGATATTTGGATGGCTCAGATCTGTTCAAATTATAAAATAACGGCTGAGATATATTTTTAAAAAAATATCTTACATGTACATTTCTTACTTTTCCGCTTCTCTCTCTTACTTTTTCCTTTTCTCATCCATCCTTCCATGTTCCTATGATTTTACATTCCTCTCTTTTCTTTTTATTTTTTTATTTTCTCCAATTTTTATTTTTCTCTCTATTTGTTTTTTTTTAAAAATTTATTTTCTCCTTTTTGTTCAATATATTTTACACATATTTCCACACAATATATGTATACCCATAATACACTAGGCATTACAGGCATACATATAATTTTCATATAATTATATAAGCAAAAGCAGTATCGTATGCATGCCCATGGAAATTGTATGTATGCTAGGCACATTTATCTATTATATAAGCAGAAGCAATATTGTATGTATGTCCATGGAAATTGTATATATGCTAGGCACATCTATCTATTATATAAGCAAAAGCGAATTTTCGCGAGGAGTTTTGTGAGAACTCCAAAATTTTATAATAAATTTGTAATTTTATCAAATTAAAAAATAAATTTAAATAGTGTTGGGATTACAATTATATTCTAATCTTAGGTTAAGTTTGGGAAGACTAAATAAGTGTATTTTTTGATTTTTTTTGTATTATGTGTAGAAAAAATAGAGAGGAGATGTTGATTGATGTGACTCAAAAAAGATAAAAAGATAAAATAAGTGCACTTTTTTAGTTTAGCCAAACTTGGCTTTAATATTATTTAAACCATGCCTGAAGGCACGGGTATACGCTAGTCATTTTATATTTCATATTTAGGATTTTTTTTTAAGGTCCCTGGTATTAAAATTTTATAGCATAAAGGACACAAAATATTTTCATAATGTCTAAGATCCCTCAATTTGATCTAGAGAAATTTCATCTAGAGAATTTCTCTGGACTTCCCAGAGAAATTCCCATCCAAAGAAATTTCTTTCCAGAATTTCTCTAGACCTCTGAAATAATTTCTCTCCAAAGAACAAATTTCTCTGAGTTTGTTTTATTGAAATTTCACTGAGTTGTCTCAGTAAATTTCACTGAGTGTACCAAACAAACAAAACAAACAAACAAACAATATAAATACATACATATGACTTCACCAATTTTACTCAATTGAAGGTAGAGAAAATTAAACAAATTTCTCTGAGTTTGATTTTTTGAAATTTCACTGAGTTGTCTCAATAAATTTCATTGGGTTTGATCCTTTTCCTCAAAACCTCATTGCCTCATTTCAATCATCAGCTTTGCTGCAGTCCCACTATAATCCTCCACATTCGGCGCCAACGTGGTCCAGTACACAGCACACTGCTTCTTCATCAGTTCCTTCTTTTTCTTCGACTTCAAATCCTCTGGTACAATCTCTTTCACAACCGTTACATCCAACATCTCCGATTTCTTCCCCTTCTCCGACACCTTATGTACCGAAAAGCTACTGTAATGCTCCAAAACTTTATCAAACTTTTTCAACAAACCTTATTGCCCCTTGGATGCAATCGTCAGCCCGTAATTCAACAAATTATCTGGATCAATCACCGATCCCTTCTTTTCAATGGCTTGTCATCACGAAATGGAGGTGAACGTGACGTCGGTGAAGGATTTGAAGAACGTGAACTGGCGTTACGGGTGATTGAGACCATACGCCGTGGTGTGGGTTAAGCTCAACAACAAATGCTCCATCATGGTCGACGATGATGGCGACATCTATCCCTACTGGGATTAGAAACTCATTATTTCTTTCAACTCTCCCACCCAGGACTCCACCTTCCACCTCAACCTGGTCCACGCCAATGCCAAAGACGACACCAAGCCTTTCATTTGCTCTGCCCGCCTCCCTCTCCACGACGTCGGCGTCGACGACGGCGAGTGTACCGCCCACAACCTGGATCTGAAGCGCCCCTCCGGCCGCCCCCATGGCACGGTCCAACTCAAGATCTGCCTTTTCTCTATGATATATTGGTGTGGAAGTTGAGGGACCTTAGATATCATAATATAACATTGTGGATCTCTTCCATTACTAAAAATAGAAAAAGGACCTTAGACTAATTTTCCCTCATATTTATTCTATATATGAATTTCAAATTATACAAATTTAATCTCTACCATGCAAACACATACCTAAAATATTTTGAATAAATATGCCTGAATTTCCAAACCTTTCCTAAAGCTGTACAACTGAAAAATATCAGGATAAACGCACAAACCTCACTTATATAATTACAAAAATACAAGATTTAATATATTTATTTAATTTTTAATTATGAGTAATGGAATATTAAAAAATAATTTAAACTAAAAGACCCTAAACCATAAACAAACTATCTCTCCTATAAATATACAAATATTTTATAATACATAAAAAAAATGGCCAATTAGGAAAAAAACAATTATATAAATGTTGGCTTTTTGGCTTTTGAAGGGTATTTTTGTAAATGCGAGCGTGCTAGCAAGGATCAATCAATCCTTACAGAAATTATAATTTCCAACCAATTATCAGACGATTGTATTTTAGTTCTTTCAGCCTCAATGAAGAGGACTTTTACTAGTGGCTTGACTTAGGAGAAATTAAGCAAAATAACAGGTAAATGACGAACAATTGAAGTATTTCATTAAAATGAAAACTTAAAATGATCCAAACTCAGCCTCGTAGAGGTTTACAACAAGAATCTACTTGAAAGTACTCTTATGAATGAAGTGCAGTGCAGGAATTTAAAGTGTAGGAATGTAAAGAACAGGTATTTAAAGCGCAGGAATGTAAAGAACAGGTATTTAAAGTGCAGGAAATGTAAAGACTAGAAATATAAAACTGGAAAAGAAAATATGAAGTAAATGACTGGTTTGTTGGATCTGAGTCTAGGGGTTTTTTTTGGGGGCTTCTCTGCTATTTATACTCTTCAAGGATGACTATCGAACTGCACTTCAAACCGTCGAACTGCTCTTCCATGATTGCTTGATCATGCTGCCTTAGAAGTAGTTCTACTATGCCATTACTTGCAGTTGGGCTTCCCTCCTATAGTTGAATTTGAATGTGAGTAACCGTTGAAGCCACGTCACCTTGCACCTCTTTATTGATCCAGTGCTACTCAGATCACGTGAGAACCAATACCAACTGCCACGTGTACGATCAGGATCGAAGACTTAAATGGTCTTCTTATATTACCCTTATTCTGTCACGTATCGAATTGTGATTGGCTTTTACAAAATATGTAGTCAACATTACCCCCCGCACTAATATACCCAATACTTGGTGATATTAGTGGATCAAAGCCTTTCCCGCGCTTTTTGGAACGTGCATGGAGTCTATATTCTGGAAACACAACCGTCATCCATTGATGATTACTTGCATTAATTTCGCTTTCAATCTTTTGAACACCCCAATACCTTAGCACTCGCACGGAATGATACTTCTTCTATGGTCGAATCAACTTTCTCCTCCATTGATCGAGCACATGAAGAGTCATATGACGATGCTGTTCCTCCTCGAAAGAATTTTCATGCATTAATTAGCCACCTTTATCCACCTTTCCATATTCAGGTCATGGATGCCTTTGCAAATTATCGACCTTTGGATTACGAACACATTGCCCTTAATCTTTCGATTCAGAAACTTGCGAATATAGATACAAGAAGTTCTTCCTCTGACTCACTCTTGTGCTTCGAACAAACTACTCCCAAATCTTTGATTCAGAAAGTTGCAAATATGGACTTGGGAAACTCTTCTTCACAAACCTCTACATGGGATAAAGCTGCAACTTTTTCATCTTGTGGGGTTTCTGACTGGACAAGCTGGTCAACCCCTGAGACCTGTGATTTGAGGGAATGAATCAACCATCATTTTGTTGAGTTCACTAACCCTTTAGAGTTTCCTTCTTACGCTCGAAGTTCAGTGGTCTACCCCTATGTGCCTATTGACCATCGACGTAGTTTGGAGGAGAATCTGCTTGTGGCATGGTATACATCTTCCATGCCTACAAAGATATCGCACGTTGCTCGGCGCCTGGAAAAAGCACAAGGATACAATCCATCATTCTTAGCCCAGAAAGCGAAGATTTGTTCTTCTGACTAGCTTGATTATATTAATGCCTTTGTTCCTTCTGCACTCGTGCCATCTCCCATAATAGAAGCATCCACACCTTCTTCTCCATCTTCTGAAACAGAAGCATCTACACCTTCTCCTCCGCTAATTCTTTGCTGGATAGAGAGACCGAGGCTTGCCCTTTCCACCGATAAAATCTTTCCACCTTACAAACCTCCACCATTCCCTACTCTAGCTGAGTGGAAACAAGCTCAACTTCTGCTTGCAGCTTTCTCTCACTTGCCCTTCAATGTTCTTGAGGACGAAGTCCCTCTGAAGAACCTTCAATGGGCTTGTGATATTTTGACTAGGGGCCATGTCCTTAATCTCCTTGCCCAAGCAGAACTTCATATGTTCCTAGACCAACTTCCATTGCTCCTCTACTGGCATCGCAATTCTATGGCTACTACACAACCTTTAGACCGACTTTCTTCTCTTCGAATTCATGCCCAATACGAAGCAGAGAACTTCATCGAAGAATTTGATGATTTCAAGAATAAAGATTCTGCGTATTGGGATGATTTGGTCATAGACGAATTGGAACAAAGATTGAGAAAGGAAGCTTTCAAAGTAAAGGCTGAAGAGCTCTACTACGAAGTGAGAGCACATCAACTCATGCAGCCAACATTAGAAGAAATAGAAGATATAATAAAGAAAGAACAAAAATTCATTGATCATTGTTGGACTAAATTTCATGATCTTGTTATTTATTCCATTCCTTATTTTTATGAGCTTGAGTTTATACCCAGATAGGGTTATTTGATGTAATTGCCTTGGCTTGAATATAAACAAAATTCTTCTGTATTTGGCATTGTTTGACCCTGTTTCCTTTTGTCTTTTAAAGCCAATTCAGAGCTTCGAAATGAACAATCTTATTCGTCGAATATGGACTCAATTGTTTCAAAAATGAAACACTAAGAATCAACATGAACCTTTCCAATTTATGGAATACGGTTGACATTTTTTGCTGATTTTCATCTAGAAACAATGCTTCGAATCTAGCAATCTTATACTTAAAGCTTGTTTCAGCCATAACCAACATCTGATCATGGTTAATATGATCAATTTAGTTTTAAAATTGACCATCTTTTGCTTCGAACAACAGTTCATGCTGTTTTAGTTTAAAAGATAAAATCTTTCCGTATATACACCAACCAACTATTGGTTTTGATGTTTCGAACAACAATTCACATCCTTAAGAGGCCTTAAGTTTTGTTTTGAAGGACTTCACTTTCTGAAGTAAACAAATACTTGAGCATTCTTGCATCCTTAAGTATGGAATGTGCTTCGAAGCCGGCTTCTCTATTTCAAAGTCGATGTTATTTGACTTTTGGCGCCAAAATCTGGTTTCGAAGCCAAATACCTTACTTCGAAGCTGGTCTCAACATCTGGGCTGTGTTTTTCCCTCCAAAAGTATCAATATTGAAGGAAACTTTTCGTATTCATACTTCTAGTGCTTAACGATTTATGCAATATATTTTTCAGACACAAAAGCTTTAAAAACCCTTTTGTTTCGTGCTCTGAAATCACTTGCTCTTTTAACGCACAAACCCTTCTTTCTATCGATCTTCTGTTAACCCTCTCTTCCTTGCTGCTTGCTACCAATGGATCCTTCCTCGCTAAAAGTGCTTGCTGGCGACCGTATCAGCCCTACCATGGCTTTGAAACGATGTATTGATGAAGAAATCGCCAAGCTAACAACTGGTGGGCCAAGCGCCATAGATGGACGTCTCTTTGTTCCTCGCCATAGCAACCAACAAGAGTACGTTCTAGGTCCCATCTTTCGAGAAGCCCCTGACCAACTTCCAGCTTTATATCCCCGTTTGGAGGACCACTTTCTTATCTACGAAGGAGGGCTTGACTGGAGCAATTGGAGAGTGACCCGGCCTCATCGTTGTTGGCCGACATTGAGAACTGAATGGGAGGAATGGTATGACAGAGTTGTACCTGCGAGAGAAGATGACCTACAGGAGCTCTGTATCCTCGACGCCCTTCGTCTTTCCAGGTTCATCATTCCTGAGGACCCCTTTTTAATTCTTGCTGCTTTATGTTTTTAGAATATGGCTTTTAATTTCTTCCAATTTCGGTGCGGCATGATGGCCCCTATCGTTCTTGATATTTGCCATCTCTTAGGGCTTTCACCCCTTGGCTCTCCTTTCACTCCCAACTACCCAGACCTCCCTGTCAAATTTTCCCTTCCAGCCTTAAACTCCTCTTACAGTGACTTCGTAAAGGCTGAAAATAAAAGAGAAGGCCCTGTGAAAGACAGAGAACTCTTTTCCTTCATTTTATACTGGTTATGCAAATTTCTCTTTTGCACATCATCTCAGAGGATTATGCCTGAGTTCACTCCACTCGCGAAGGCACTTGTCTTAAAAAAACGTATAGCTCTTACTCCTTATCTTTTAGGTCATGTTTACAGGGCTTGCTCCCAATTTTGTGAAAAACCTCTTGATGTTAACCAAGGAGGTCCCCTCTAGGTGCTCCAGCTCTGGCTCTTTGCCTATTTCACTGATTTGCATAAAAAATGCCTAAAATTCCTTGTTTAGGATCCTAGCACCTAGGGGGAAAAGTATGCTAGGATTGTTCTTTACCCTGCTTCTTTTGCTTATTACTTTGCCTTCTTTTACCAACTCCCTATTTCTTCTCCTGCTTCCCTTTTTTGTCCTTTTGATGCCAATAAAGGACCTGCTTGACTGCAAACTTTTCTAGCTGATAAAGAGTGCTCCACCTCACCACACAAAGATATGTGGGCTTCAATTTTGCTACTGAGGGAGCTATTCATTGGCACTTTAAACCCTCGAGGTTATAAATGCATATCTGAGGTGTACTGCCCTTCTCAATTTGCCAGACAATTTGGGCTCACTCAAGGGATACCTGTTCCACTTTGCAGTCTCTCGAATGTCCACCTTACGGCTAGAGACTTGAGAATATCTAAATCAAAGCTAGAGGCGGCAATACTCAAACTGCTGAAGGAATTGAATGAATTTCAATTTGTCATTTTTCTCCCATCTGGCTTAGTTTTGAAAAGATTCCAAAACTGGTGGACAGCCAATATGGAAGTGCGCCTATCTGTACACCTTCATGACTTGCTAATAGGGTTAGGAGTGCCTTCGAAGGCTAAGTCAACAATAGTTGAGAACACTCCCCCTCTTCCTGAAGCTGCCAAAACTTCTCTTGCAGCCTCACCCCTTCCAGCTAGAGTTACCAGAGCTGCTTCGAAGGAGGGTAAGTATTTTCAGGTTTCCTTTTTTTTCTTTTGAATCTTTTGTTTGTTTCCTTTATACTTATGTTCTTTGGTGCAGGGTCCCTACAAGAAGAATTCCCCAAGAGAGCTGAAACTTTAGCTACTCTCAAAGAGAGACAACAACAGAAAAAGAAAAGGAAGCTAATCCTCATTTTTGAGGAATCTGAATCTCAAGCAGAAAAGAGAGAGGTTGAACAAGAGCAAGAAGTACCTTTGCAGAGAACAAAGAGACAAAAAGTGGCTGTCTCCCCTTCTGATACAATTGAAAAACCTACTCTCGAGGCAACTACCACAATAATGGAGAAAGAACTCACCTCTGAAGAATTTAAACCCCAAGTTGAAAGGAGGGAGGTCAAAAAGGAGCCAATAGTATCATTGCCAAGAAAGAAGAGAAAGAAAGTGACTGTTCCTGCTACTGACTTGATTGAAGATCCTATCCATGAAGCTGCTGCCAAGGCAGTAGAACAAGAACATTCCAAAGCAATGATCGTCTTTGAAAGGGCTGAGAAGAGACGGCAACAACAATTTCTAAGAGATGAAGCTGCTGCTGCTGCACTACAAAGGGAAATTGCAAGAAGGCAACAAACTGCCGAGCATTACTTTCTTCGTAGCTCTCCCATTACTGCCAACATCTCTGAAACAAGTAATTTCTTTCATGCTTCTACTGTTTTGCCTTATCAAATTTCGACACTAGAGCTTGACCTTACATTTCTTCCTTTTTGCAGTAACAACTACTGAGGCTATATTTCCAATGAGGACTCCCTCAATTTCAGTTGAAGTTGATCAGATGCAGAATGTGAAAGCTATTCAGATAATACTTCCACTTCCTAGGCCCACATTTCATGTACCCCCTTTGAGTCCTAGCATTCCTTTAACTCTTTCTTTTGGTTTGACTCTATATCTTCCTCACTTGACCCTTGACACTTCTCTTTCGAGCCTTGCTCCTCCTCCTTCTTCCAAGGAAATTTCAACTGCTACTCCATCTACGATGGCAGTTGATTCCCCTATTGAGGGTGCTGGTAGCTTTCCAACCCGTGGTTTATCACCTTTACCTAGCTCCAGTCCTCCTTCACTTGATTCATTGGTGGCTAGGACCATGGAGACTGCTAAAGATGCTCCATCCACTTCTCCTATCCCTATGCAGTCCTTTATGCCTTCCACCACAACTCTCTCTGCACTCCTCATGTCTACGGATGAGGTAGACATCTTCGAAGCCAGACTAGCTAGTCTCTTCGACGTACCCTCTACCTCTCAAACATTGAATGTTGAAGCTGAGCCATTAGTTTTGGCTGACTCCTTGCTGGAAATTTTTGAGAGCTCTTCTTCTTCCAGCAGCAAGCCTTCTGCACCTTTGATAGACCTAGACACATGCTTGGGATTGTTGATTTTTTTTTGGAGGATTCCCTTCGAGGCTCTGCAAAGGCCTATAATCAGAAATGGGTTCCTCCAATGCTGCAAAATTACTGACCAGTCTGGCATGAATATTTCAAGTCATCTATCTCAGGCAGCAGCTACTATCGACTTCTACCTCAGCATTTGTCATGCTGCTAAGGCTGCGGATGAGAAACTGGCTAGAGATTAGAGTTTTGTTTCCCAAGTGCACACCGAAGTGTCAAATCTGAAAGAACAACACTCCTCTGCCTCCTACTTTCAAGTCCAGTTGTTGGAGAGGAAAGCTCAACTTGAAGAGGAGCTATCTGCAGTGAATCAGGCCTTAGTCTGAACTGACACTAAACTACAAATTACCAACCAAGGACTGGCTGATCGAAAGGAAGAGATGGCTGCAGCTATTCGACTGTTTTTAGCATTTACCAATAGGAAATCTGTTGTACAAAAATAATTAAGACACTTTAATGATTTTTGGGCCAATTTGTGGCAAAATGTACTTAATTCTTTATGAAAAAACAAATTTTTATCTGTCATCTGAGTAATCTTATGTTCTTGTACTTAATGTTTATTTTATTCCTTGTGTTTCCCAAATGGTTGAAAAATAAGGCTTCAAATATCTGCCATTAATCTTTTTGGGATGTATATACCCATTTAAATTTCTCAAATGGTATGCTCCAAAAGGCAGAATTCTATGAATTTGATATGGTCCTTCCCAGTTAGGTGACTATTTGCCAAACTTATGGCTTTTAATTCCTATTGGGAGTATTGTTTTCCATACCAAATCACCTTCATCAAAGCCAATGTGTTTGACTTTCTTATTGTAATTTTTGGCCGCTTTCTTCTTTTGCAAGAGAATGCTGTTTAATGCCAGAATTCTGGCTTCATCTATGCTTTCTAGTTCCAAGCACATACTCTGATGGTATTGCTCAGGATTTAGCTGGTCTTGGCATCTTACCCTCAAAGATTTAACATTAATTTCCACAGGTAATACTGCATCATGCCCATACACTAAGGCATAAGGAGTAACTCCTGTGCTTGACCTTGGGGAAGTTCTATAAGCCCACAAAACATTCAACAACAAGTTATGCCAATCCCTAGGATTATCTTCCACAACCTTTTGTATTCCCTTTTTCAAGGACTTATTGGATGATTTAGCTTGACCATTGGCTTGTGCATAATAGGGTGTGGAATTAACAAGGCTAATTCCAAACTCTGCCACAAAAGACTTTACCATTTTCCCATCGAACACAGTCCCATTATCCACAGTTATGGTCTATGGGATACCAAATCTATGGATTAGATCCTTAATAAATCCAATAACCTCAGTCTGGTCTACAGCCTTGTATGGCTTAGCTTCGACCCACTTAGTGAAGTAATCAGTGGCCACTAGAATGAAACAATGGTGCTTCGAAGAAGGTGGGTGTATTTTCCCCATCATATCCATGGCCTATCCTCTGAATGGCCCAAGGCATCACTACTGTATGTAGATCAGTTATGGGCACATGCCCTATTGTACCATGCTTTTGGCATGCCTGGCAACCCTTTGCATACTCTATGCAATCTTTAAGGATAGTTGGCCAATAGTAAGAATGCCTTCGAAGCAACCACCTCATCTTCACACCAGGCTGATGAGCACAACAGATGCCTTCATGCACCTCAGCCATAGCTGTTAATGCTTCTTTTGGGCCTAAACATTCCAGCAATAAGCCATCTCCCCCCCTTTTATAGAGAGCATTGTCATATATCATATACTGTATAGACTGCAATTTAATTTTCTTGCTAGCCTTCGACGATGGACCAACCAAATACTGCATTATTGGATGCCTCCAATCTTGTTCTTGTAAGTCATTATGATTGACCTTCAAGACCACATTCCTTTTATTCAAAGGTGGTATCAATTTCTGATATGTTGTTTGGCGTATGTCCCTTTGGGCATTATCCATTCTCTTGAAATTTGAAGCTTTCTGAGCCATATCATTAGCTCTATTATTCAAGAATCTTGGAACAAAGCAGATGTAATGCAACAACATAGTATGGTAAAATACTTATGCTTTGACACTTGAAAATCCCTTTCACTTGGTTAACCACCAATTGAGAATCTCCGAAAATGTCAACTGCATGAACTTGTAATCCAATAAGAATTTCTAGTCCCACTATCAAGGCTTCGTATTCATCTTGGTTATTAGAACAGGTAGCTTCATCCACTCTGAAACCATGTGTGGTTTCTACCCCTTGTGGAGACCTAATCACAATACCAATTCCAGTTAAGCCATTAGCTTTCGACCCATCGAACCACATCTGCTATGGCTCAACACTAGCCATACCAAGTTCCATTATCTCTTGGCTCTCTGTTTGAGATGGATGGTCTGCCAGAAAATTGGCTAAAACTTGCCCTTTTACTGCCCTTTAAGGGACATATTCTAGATGAAATTCTGATAAGGCTAGTATCCACTTGCCAATTCTCCCCCTCAACATAGGTCTAGATAACATGTACTTAACCAAATCTATGGTTGCAATTACCAAGACAGTTGTAAGTAAAAGATAGTATCTTAATTTCATTGCAGCAAAATACAAAGCAAGACACAGCTTTTCAATAGCTGAATATTTACATTCACAAGAATTTAAAAACCTACTAAGGTAATAAACAGCTTGCTCCTTGCCTTCTTCATTATCTTGAGCCAAGAAAGCTCCCAATGAATCTTCTGCTGCAACTATGTACAACTTCAAGGGCTTATCACCCTTTGGTGGCATCAGCACTGGAGGGCTGGCCAAGTAGGCTTTGATACCTTCGAAAGCAATTTGATGCTCTACTGACCACACAAATTCCTCTTCATCTTTCAGCCTTAACAAGGAAGAAAATACTTTAGTTTTTCCTGCAGTGTTAGAAATGAACCTTCGAAGAAAGTTAACCTGTCCAAGGAACCTTTGTAATTCTTTCTTACTTAATGGAGGCCTGGCTTCAATGATGGCTTTGGCTTTATTCCGATCAATCTGTATTCCTTTCTTGTGCACTACATAACCCAAGAAGTTTCCAGATGATACACCAAAAGCACACTTAAGAGGATTGAGCTTCAACTTGAACTTCCTCATTCTTTCAAAAGCTGCTTCTAAATGAAACAGATGCTCCTCCATGGATTGGGATTTCACTACACTCTAAATACCCTCTAATGAGGTCATGAAAGATAGTGTTCATAGCCCTCTGATATGTAGCCCCAGCATTCTTTAGGCCAAATGGCATTTTAACCCATTCGAAAGTGCCAATATTTCCAGGACATCTGAATGCTGTCTTGTGGACATCCTCCTCTGCAATGCAGATTTGGTTATAACCAGAGTGTCCATCCATCATTGATAAAACTTGATGCCCTACTGAACTGTCTACCAACAGATCCACTATAGGCATAGGGTACTCATCTTTTGGAGTTGCTAGATTTAAGTTTCTGAAATCAATGCATACCTTCATTTTACCATTCTTCTTGACTACAGGCACAATATTAGATATCCATTCAACATACCTGGCTGTCCTAATAAAGCCTGCCTTGAGTAGTCTAAGAATCTCTTCCTTGACTTTCTGAATTACTTCTGGACTCATTCTTCTTGGTTTTTGCTTGTATGGCTTGAAATTAGGCTTCATAAGGAGCCTATGTTCCACTAATGACCTATCCAATCCTGGTAGTTCATTATAAGACCATGCAAAGCAATCTTTATATTTCTTTAGAACAACCAATAACTGGTCCTTGTCCAGATCATTCAAACAAGCACTTATATAGGTGGGCTGTTGCATAGAACCTTCCCCTAAATTTACTTCTTCTAAGGGGTCTTGTGTCTGAGAACTTATTGAAGCTTCTTCCTTGGTTTCTTTTACCTTCGAAGCAACCTTCTCGCTTTGTTTTGCTCCCAGGTTCTTTAGTTCAACATCTTTGCCCTCCTCCTCATAGACAAAATCTGTCCATAAAGCATCTTCTTCCTGTATCTCCTGGACTTTTGTTTCAATGTCCAATGCACAGTATTTACCAAGGGTCAAAATTCTGACCTGTTGCTGCTCCTGTTTGCAGCCAATTATCATGGCTTTTCTCTCTTGCTCCTGTACTTGCTGGACTATTGATTTTACATCCAATGTTGAAAACTTAATTATAGCCAAAGACTTGGCTTCTTGTTCTTTATCTCTTTGCCTACAACGAAGCATCATTGTCATCCTTAATGACAATCTCTTCATCAGCACTTTCTTGGACTAAGTGCTGCAGGTGTGTCACTTCCTTATCAGCCATCACTTTGGCTGAGCCATCAGCTTTCCTCAGTATACTGAGTGGTGTCACTCCCTCAATATACAACTTGGCCTCTGCAAAGTCTGCATAGGCTATGAAGGGTTGAGGATCTGCATTAATTTCCTCTGTCTCTCCATTGCCTAAGGCCATCATTATTTTCTGATGCAAAGAGGAAGGCACACATTTGTTAGTGTGAATCCAATCTCTCCTAAGTAAAGCATTGTATTTAGCATTACTGTCGATTACGAAGAATGCTGTCATGCAGTCCCTGGTTCCCACACTCAAGTTAATGGGTAGAATCCCCTGAGCCATCTGTTTGTCTCCAGCAAAGCCAGCAATGGTTGTGCTGGTTGGGATCAACCTGGGATTCTTTTTCCCTAGTTTCTTCAAAGAAGATTTCGGTAGTAAGTTCACTGCCGCCCCATTATCTATCAAGACTCGGTTCAATTGTATCCCATCGAAGAAAGCCTTGATGTACAAAGGCTTGACATGTTGTGTCATAGAATTCGAGGGATATTCAGAAGGATATGAGAGGTTAATGCTCACCTCTTCTTCGCTCTCATATTCAGTTTCCATTGGGGTAGCCATTCCAGAATCATCCTGTACCATGCTCACTTGTGAATCTTCACTAGAGACAGGAATAGGATCTATGTCTTGGTCATCTTGGTCCTCATCTTCAGCCTGGAACTCGTGAGGCAGTATGTGTACCATATTGACTGATACTGGAGGAAATGAGCCAAACTGGATGGCTGGTTATGCCTATTTCCTCTCTTGGCTACCTTGATCAGTTACATCAGAAGCATCCTCCATGCTGCATTCTGGCACTTCGTTGCTAATTGATTCCTTCGAAGGATTTTTCTCAACTGGTTCTTCAAGCAAAAATGTTTGCTCAGCCATGAAGGCTTCGAACATTTCTTCCTCTACCATTTCTTTCTTTTGGCTTATGCCAATTTCTTCTTCTGTCTTGCTATCACTCTCCATCAGAGCTTTCTCCAATCCTGCTAAGCTAGACTTCTCTCTGGCTTTTAGTTCAGAATGAACCTTGGCCAACTGTTCTCTGCTGTAACCTACTTTGCTTTGTAGAGTTGGCTTTGGAGCATGGTCTGACTTTGAAGTCTTCTTTCCTTCTATCTGGACCAATGAAGAGCTCTCTCCATTTTCTTTCATATCTTTCTGGTACTGAGTGTACCTGCGCTGAATCTTTCTCCTTTGTGATCTCGAAATGACTGGGACCATATTTGGTTCCTTTGTCTTTGGGTGTTTAAGCAATGCCCAATTGTTCGGAGCCACCAAAGGAGGCTTGACCATTCTGCCTTGGTTTCCAACATCTCTCTGGGAAGGCACTTCCCTAGGTTTGTTTTGCATTACAAACCAGTCTGGAACTCCAGGTATGCACGAACTTACTGACTCAGATGTTGAACTGCTTTTTTCTAACTTCGAAGCCATCTTCGAAGCTGGCTGTGAAGGTAAGTGTTTGGCTCTGACCTCATGTTTCGAGCCTGATTCAGTCTTTCGATGAAGGTAGCCACTTTCTGTCCTGCGTGAGGTTGGTCTAGGGGGCCAATCTCTGGCTTTGATCCCATGAACTGAGCCTTTCTCTAGTCTTCTTTCAGAATGACTGCTCTCCATTCTGTAATAGTTAGGTGGCCTGGATTCATATAAGGGCCTCTTGCCTTTAGCATGAATTCTGTCCATTGCAGGCTCAACTACTAGTGGTCGCTGCCTATCACTAGCCGGATACGGCCTTTTGTTGTAAGCATTAGTTGATTTAGGACGTCTCTGTACATCCCTGTAATATTGCTTCCCATCAACTGGAAGCTCTTTCAACCACTTATAACTCAGTCTGCACCTGGGACACATCCTTTGCATTATTGCTGCCTCTAAGGAATCATCATCTAGTGATTCTTCATCAGAGTGTTCCCTCCGGTGTGAGAAACCTTGTCCAATAGCTGGTGGGTTTCTGGTGTCCTTTTTGATGGTTGTCTGGTTAGCAACATGCATCTGCACATTGACTTCTTCCAATTCTGTCAAGGACAAGTTTTGGAAGTCTGACGTAATGACATTGGCTGCCGCCTCTCCAACCTCTGGAAATGGATTACTGTCGATCCCCATGGCCTTTTCTGTTTTGGTTGGGAACTTCAAACTTCCTTTCCGAATTTGTTCTTGGATCCTGTCTCGAAAAACAATGCAGTTTTTAGTCGAGTGAGACCAAGAGTTATGCTATTTACAATATACTTTTCCCTTAAGTTCATCTGTAGATGACAATTTTACTCCTTTAGGTAACTTACGGAAGTTGGCCGCAAGCAAATGATCAAAAATGTCATCTGCTTTTGTTAAATCGAAAGAATACTTTCTGTTAAAGTCTTTCTTTTTAAACTGCTGGTTAATTGTTGTATCCTTATGAATTAATGTTTCACAGATCACAGATTCTTTGCCCACAATCTCTACTACATCGATCTCATAATTAGGATCTCTATAATATGTCTTGTACGAGGCATTATTTCGATCTTGTTCCTCCTCTAGTAATGCTTCGTACCTAGACACCTTATAGGTTAGTTTCACCAAATCTCTGAATTCAGTTGAGTCAAACTTTTTTCGAAGCCTGAACTCTAGGCCATTTTGAGCCAATCTTACGAATTCTGACTCTGGCAGGATGACTCTACATTTATTTCGAGCCCTTTTAAATCTAGCAATAAACTGAGTAGCATTTTCTTCAGGCCTTTGACTCAATCTAGCCAAGTCTGCCATGGAAACCTCTGGCTCCGATTGGAAGAATTGGACATGAAATGCCTCTTCCATTTGTTGCCAATTTTGAATGGAGCCAGGTGTAAGGTTGATGTACCATACAAATCCTCCCCCAGTTATAGAATTTGGGAATAATCTTAGTTGCATATAGTCATGATTAGTAAATTCACCGCATTGAGCAGCAAACCTAACAATATGCTCTATTGTTGATTGGTTTCCACTCCCATAGAAAAGGGTAAAATCTGGTATCCTGAACCCCCTTGGGTATTCATGTACCCTATCTACCCATTCTGGGCATGGTTTTCTGTATACAGGAGTCTGGACCCCCCGAGCCATCGGTCCACACATCTCCCTAACAATATCAGCAATTTGGTCCCTAGGGACCATATTTTGTGCCTGCTGAACCACTACTAGAGGAACAAACACAGGATTTGATGGACAAACTTGTACTTGTGGTCCTCTTGGTCCATAAGGTGGTACATTTGGGACTGGTTATCCCTGTGGTGCAGGTTGCTGTTGGGGGTATGGGTAACCTCTTTGAGCCTGTCCTGCGAAAGGACCTGCGAAAGGTGCTGGAACAGGTGTTGTGTCCCTTCCATTTGTGGAAAAACCTTCCAACCCCCCGGGTACAAATTCGAATAAGGGATTATTATACCCCCTAGTGCCAGGTATGGCTTCGAACATGGGATTTGTAACCATTCTTACGCCAGTTTCTTGTACTTGACCAGATCCACCAACTTGTGTGGCTTCATTGTTGAGTACTGAGGCATTTTGGCCTGCTATAGGCCTCGAAATGGGTTCATACCAAGATTGAGGTGACGGTCTTTTATAGTTCTGATTACTAGTTTGACCATTAGAATGTCTATTATCTTGCATAGGTTGTTTGTCTCTAGCCAATCTTTGCTGAGGAACATTTAAAACTTCCTCTGTGTGTCTTGTGTTTGTTGGTTGGTGGTTATTCATTCGATCCAAAAATGATGTTGCCCACCTTTCCATTGTGTTCATTAATTGTTGTCCTATAGCATCTACTAGGCCATCCCATGGATTTGTTGGCTGAGTAGATGGAACAGTGGATGGTCCAATTCCTTGGTTTCATCCAATATTATGAACATATGGTTCTTGTCCCAAAGTACTGGTCTGTTCGACCATAGGTTCTGATAACATGGGAGTTTCCACAGGATGTGTTACCACATTATCCTCTGGATTAGGTATTTTTACCTCTCCTTCTACGCCTTCTTCCAATCGTTCATTTTCTCCTTGTCTTCTTCGTCTAGCCATTTCAATTAGTCCCACCGGGCATGCCAAAAATATATGTTGGCTTTTTGGCTTTCGAAGGGTATTTTTGTAAATGCGAGCGTGCCAGCAAGGATCAATCAGTCTTTATAAAATTATAATTGCCAACCAAGGATGACCATCGAACTGCACTTCAAATCGTCGAACTGCTCCTCCATAATTGCTTGATCATGCTGCCTTAGAAGTAGTTCCACTACGCCATTACTTGCAGTTGGGCTTCCCTCATATATTTGAATTTGAATGTGAGTAACCGTTGAAGCCACGTCACCTTGCACCTCTTTATTGATCTAGTGCTACTCAGATCACGTGAGAACCAATACTAACTGCCACGTGTACGATCAGGATCGAAGACTTGAATGGTCTTCCTATATTACCCTTATTCTGCCACGTGTCGAATTGTGATTGACTTTTACAAAATATGTAGCCAACAATAAATAACAAACATAAATACTTTCATAAGTAAAAAAAATTATTTAGTATTTTTAGATTACTTTTTTGACATATATACAAATGAAAAGTATCACGTTTTCTACCTAATAGAGTAAAACTTGATATACTATTCTCTCCAATAATTTATTAAATCTATCATTAAATTTAAATTTGATAAAAAAATTACTTTTTACTCCTCGAACGATTCATCAAATCACTGTTTATTACCGTTGGATTTTTATCACTGGATGTCCCTTAGATGACCACCTCAAAACAAAAGTTTGTGAAAAAATTCTACTGGCTGGTCGTCGTCTGGTCGACCGGTGATTTGATGAAACCACAAAACCATCCGTTGAAGCACTTAATATTAAAAGGAACTTTTACTCAAATTTAATTAATTGATAATTTAAAAGTATTAAATAATTACTTTCATTTTTTTACCGTGTTTTGTTTACTTTTAATATAACACATTCATAATTATTAGTGTAATAAAATTCATTAATACTAAGTGAAAGTATGATAATAACTATAATATTATTTGCAATAATTAAACATGGTCTTGGCTTTGATGTTAGCTTAGATCATGAGGATGAATCTAACAACAATAAGCTTATTTATTCTCCTTCTTGGCCGAAACAAAATTGGGTCAAATGGAAAACTTTGAGAGTCCAGGAAAAATATGTGATGCTAGTAGAAGTTGGTTTCCAAACAAAGGTATACTACATAAGCCCAAGTCTACAAATTTAGTTATTTAGGTATTATACATAAAAAATAAAAATAAAAATTAAAAGTAAATCTATAATGGTCATATATTTTTACTGTTTTATTTTATCATCTGATGTATTTGTCTAGTTTTGCCCTAAATATTTTAAATATTTATTTTGTATAAATAAATAAAATTACTATTGCAAATGTGAAATTTGATGGGTATTGATATGGATGGTGGAGTGGGATGCGTATTATCATTCACCTTGAAATTTGAAAAGTTATATATATTGGGAATTTTATATTTATTTAGAAATATCTGTTTTGGGCTATCGGTGGAGGATAACTATGATTGTTGCAGAAATTACATGAGGATTAGGTGAATTGAAACTAATTTCTCATTCATGTACATTGAACATTGTTGTTCATTTAATACATTGCATGTGTATATGAATTTGAGAAAAATGGGTGAACATTGGAAAGAAGTGTGTATTACCAAATTAAGTTGGCCTGTGTGTCCAGGATGAAAGTCCCAAAAAATGAGTGTATACATGGGTGTCGATTCCCGCGGACGAAACATTCGTAAAATGGTAATGGTAGTGCTTGTACAGACTATGTTTACATGGGTGTCATTTGATGGTTTTTCGTGGATGAAATATTTGTGAAAGGTCGTACTGGTTTGAAAATTTCCCCTTGTTTCCTATGGTAGAGGACATGATTTGAGAATTGTGATATAAATTGGGCATAGCATGATTTTGAGAAAGAAATGTAAGCCGTTTTGACATAAGCATTGCATATGCATTTCATCCTTATATCTTTATTAAGATTCATATATTGTGTTAGATTATTTCTACTGGGCTTTGGTTCACCTTATTTGGGGAAAACCATTTTCAGGTGCTGGTGATATGCCTCTACCAAGGACTTAGCTTGGGAGGACCGTGGAACTGAAGGCTCAGTTTTATTATTTTGTATTGAGCTTAAGACTTATTTTTTATGTACCCAAGCCTTGACTTAGAAAGATGTAAGCCTTTAAGGCATATGATTAACTGTTTAGCTTTTGTTTCTTTTTATTGATTCGCAACACATGCCGTAGATTCAGGAGGTACTATCTATGAATGTATATCGCATATGTCACCCTTTTGTACAATCAAATCTCATGTGATAGAAGGACATCATACACTGATTTATATGGTTATTTACTTATCGTCTTGGATGGTGTATTGAATTTATTTTGAGGTGTTACAACAACAATGATTCCAAACAATCAATTCCTTCAACGAAACTACAATTGTGGTTTCTCGTCTACCTTTTGGTACTATAGGTAAAATTTGTCTAAAGTCACCACCAAGTATGAATAGTTTTCTACCAAATACACAATCACTTGAACAAAATTCTGTACCCTTTAGTATTTCTCTGAAAGTACGATCAGCTACCTCAAATCCATAACGATGGTGCATTGGAAATTCTGTACCCTGTAATTACAAATTTTTTTAATTGATATTTTAAAAACACAATCATTTTTTTTTTCAAAAAACAAAGCTAGTTACAAAACCCAATCAGTTTAAAAATACAATTATTGTATTGAAAAATAAATGAAAAAATTACTTACAGACTTTAAAGATTGTGTTGGAATAAAGATTGTAACTGTGAAGGTGTCAACCTTTCATCCTGAAAAAAAAGTTATTGTAATAAATCTGGAATGAATATTTAATAAATTAGTAAAAAAAAATAGAAAAAAAACACACAAATATTTTTCTGTTGGTACCTATTTATTTTTTAGCAGAAAAATAAAAACACACAAATAATCCCATGCATAATATGGGTGATATGTTATATTGTGAAAAAGAAGGTTAAATAATCTATTACTTGGATGAATAAGTTTTTAAAAAATACAGAGATTGTCACAATCTACACAAAAAAAATTTCTCATTATATGATCGAAATAAAATGTACAAAAACTCAATCACAAATTAAGTTAATTGATAGTTAAAAAATATAATCATTTTTTGTTCAAAAAACATAATGAGTTAATGTGATAACCCAACCCGTACTCTACTTAATTATGCATGTGATTATATATTTGATATGAATTTGCAAGTTTGAATATGTGAATTTGGAATAATATTTGTTGAACGTAGGAATATATGTTGCAATTACAATTTTGAATTGAAATTGAAAGCCTTAGAGACACGATAAATAATAACCAACTTCATATCTGTGATTAGCATGATTTATAGAGCTTACGCTAAAATTTTGAAATTTTACAATTTGTAATGATTAAATTATGTTTTGTGAGTTGGGTTATATATGTGTTTAGCTTTATGTTCTTCATTCTTGGTTGAGAGCTTTAGAGAGTGAGTTAGAGAGAGTGGAAGAGAAAGAAAGCTAGGGATTTTGAAGAGAATAAAAGGGCAAACCTTAGATTTGAATTAAGGTATGTTAATTTATTTACAATCTTTGTCTTTAGCTCATCTTGGTCTTAAAATCAAGAAGGAATTGTGAATTTTGAGCTAGGGTTTTGAGTTATGTAATAACTAGAGCAAAATGCATGGAATTGAACCCTAATCTCTTCATCTTTGTTTGATTTGAGTTCATTCTTGTGATTGATCCATGAAATAAACCCTAGATAGTTAATACAAACAAGATTTGTTGGAAGATCATTCATGGATATGTGTATTTTGAACTTGTCTATGTAAATTATGAATTTGTGAAAAGATGAGACATGAATTTGATGTTGAAGCAAGATTGATAGGTTTAATATGGAATTACACTTGTATCATGCTTGTATATCATGTTTTTGAGGCAATTTTGTATGAATTGGGCTTGGAAATGAGGTTAGAGAGTTTGCATTTTTTGTGCCATTTTTGGACTGTTTATGTGTGCCTAGATTGCTCGTGCGGCCATGGGTTCCGCACGAGCGGGGCATGAACAAGTTTGAGGAAATTGGCTCTGTGCGCTCGAGCAGCTCAAATTTCCGTACGTGCGGAGCCAAACTGCTCGAGCGGTTGGATCGGCCGCACGTACGGCCAGGTAGGAGGGAAAAATCTATTTTTTTGTATTGATACTCCCGACCTCCAGAACACATTAGAAACTTGTTAAAGAAGGTTGTGAATTATGAAAGATAAGTGTATGAATTGAAGCAAATGATTCATCGAATGTGTGTATGAAATGTTGTGTAGGTCATGTGACAGAGGAGATGCCGCGAAATCGAATACACTATGAGTAATAATATTGTACATATATGTTCTTTATTATGTACCTTGAACCATTGATGGTGAATGGTGCTGACATTGTGATTTGATCGAAATGAAGAAACTTTACTTATATTATAAGACATGTGCAATGTGGGCCCAAGGCCATTTTGATATATGTTGGGCTCGAGGCTGTTTTGATACATGATTGGGTTCGAGGTTGTTTTGATACATGATTGGGTTCAAGGCCGTTCTGTTTATATGATGGGCCTAATGCCGTTCTGTTTATATGATTATGAATATTGTGAGAACCTTATGATTATCTATTTATATTGCTTTACTGTATTATTACTTATTGAGTTTCGCTCATCCAATATTATGTATGCATATGTAGGTGATCCGCAGCATGGAGCACATCCTTATAGTCAGCCTCAAGAGCTATTTTTGTGACCCAATTGAATCATGCCTCCGAGATGGAGTTTTGTCTTTGACTCACACCATACCTTGACTCTATTTCGTTTTTGCTATTATGGTCATGGGTTTATAAACGATATGTACAAATTCCTATAGTACTTATATTTTTGCATGAGCATGTAAATGTTTGAATGTGTTATGAGGTTGGCTTTATAATTTTACTCATGTTGGCACAACTCAATGGACTTTTCATTATTATATGTTTCCGTTTATAGCCCCATTAGCATAAATATTCTGTATGTTCGTTTGAGTCTACGGATTGCTGACCGGTTATGACCCAAACTTTTAACAACGGATTCGGGTCTTGACAGTTAAAGACCCAATTACAATTTTTAATCATAAAAAAATATAGAGATTGTTACAACCCAAACAATTTTTTTTTTCGCATCATGTGATCGAAATGGATTGTGAAAAATACAATCATTTAAAAATAAAATCACCGTGAAATCAAAACGGAGTGTAAAAAAACACAATCATATTTTTGCTCATAATAAATAAATAAAAAGTAATGAAGTCAATTGGTAATTAAAAAACACAATTATTATTATTTTTTTTCAAAAACATAGGGCGTTAAAAATCCAATCACAAATGAAGTTAAGTAATAGTTAAAAAGCACAATAATTTTTTTAAAAAAAATACAGTGAGTTAAAAAAAACCTAATTACAAATTATTTTTTTTGCTAGACAAAATACAATCCAATCATCATTAATATTGGGTACTTTAATTGAACCTAATGAATACAATTCATTTTTTTTTCTTCAAAAAACACAGATTAATTAACGGAGTGTAAAAAATACAATAATTTAAAAAAATAAAATCACCATGTGATCAAAACGGAGTGTAAAAAAATACAATCACATTTTTACGCATAATAATAATAATAAAAGTAATGAAGTCAATTAATAATTAAAAAATATAATTTTTTTTTTTTCAAAAAACATAGTGAGTTAAAAATCCAATGACAAATTAAGTTAATTGATAGTTAAAATGCACAATCATTTTTTTTTTCAAAAAATACAATGAATTAAAAAATTCAATTACATTTTTTTTTGGCTGGATAAAATACAATCTAATCATCATCATGAATACAATCCTTTTTTTTTTTTTTTTTTTTTCAAAAAACATAGATTAAAGATACAATTACCGTATTGAAAAATAAATTAAATCCAATCACAATCACAATCACAAAATAAAATCTAATTATCATCAATAGTGGGTACTTTATATGAACCTAATGAATACAATCATTCCCAATTAGTTTAAAAATACAATCACCGTATTGAAAAATAAATAAAAAATTACTTACAGACTTTGAAGATTGTGTTGGAATGAAAATTGTAACTATGAAAGTGTCAACCATTTATTTTCCGATGTAACCAAAAAAAAAAGTGTCAACCAGTTTTCTCCAGATTCTGTCTAACTCTCTCTTTCCCAAACTTTCTCTTTATATAAAGAAGGTTAGGACAGTAGGTATGAAGTGAAGAAGGCTGTAGAAGTGAAAGGCTGACAATAGGATTTAGGTTTTCAAGTGAAGAAAGTTGACAGTAGGGTTTAGGCTAGTAGGCTGACAGTAGAATAATATGATGAGTCAAATGAAATGATAAATTGACAATAAGATAATATGATGAGTGTGTGAGTGATTTTCTGATCACACTGCCCTCCTTAGTGATTCAGCTATAGAACACAGGCATAATAGATGGCACCCTGCTGTCCTGCACAGAAAGAAAAGGCTCCGGCGGTGGTTCTTCCACCTGGGGGCACTCCGACAATCAAGTCAGTATATCTCTCAAAGATAATCAAGTATTCAACTCACAAGCTTGAGTCTATGAACATACCTTAGACCCATGGGGGTGCCTCTCTTTTATAGCCAATACAATCTTAGTCCCAATAAGAGCCTAACTCCAATGGACTCAGGATTACTGCTAATCTGGAACTCCCAGTGGGATTAGGATAAACCCTCTAAGAGTTTCATCTTTACCCAAACTGAAGTCTTCTCTCAATCTAGGACTCTTATCCTTTATCCGCTTATCTCGGATTCCGATATCTTTGGAGATAACCTCGGCAACTCCGAGATAACCTCGGCGTAACTACCACAACACGTGGCACCTCGGCTTACACGTCGGCGTCACCTTGCCACGTGTTGGTACTCAGAAAATATATCCCCACAACTGCTCCCTAGGTTCTATTACCTCGGTATTCTGAGGTGATGGAACCTATATTGTTCCTCTTTCCAGTACTTCGGCACAAGAACTCTTCAGCCGAGGTCGTTTATATCAGGCCGACATGTCTTCTTTGAAGAACAAGAATTCAAATGAACTCTCCTACGCGCATGAGCTGTCATGCATCACTTCTCAACTGTTTCAGTTATGCGTTATATCTTCATTGGCCCGTGTCTGCGACGCGCTTGAAAACTGTTTTCCCTGCGTGCGCCGTCTGACGTGTGCGTTGCTCCAGGCGTAATAAATGCCCTGTTTTGCCGCCGTTTCAAGTTTTTGATAAAATTTTTCTTTCTTTCTTCCTTTCTTTACTTTTGCACTCGATTTACTTACTCTTTCTCTCTCTAAACTTTCTCAAATCCGCCATTGCTTTAGCTCCAAGCTCTACAACCATCTTCATTCTTTCATTCCAGCGAAGCTTTCACCGTTTCGTCGTGTCTACATCTATCGTCTGACCTCGGCGATCTTTATACCGGCTCCAATTATCTTGGTAAGCCTCTGTTCCTTTCATTCTTAATTCCTCTATGCTCGTTTTCTTTCTTGCTGTCATTACTGCTTTGTTCAAACTTTTGATTTTCTGAACTATTTATCTGGATGCGTCTATTCCATGATTTCGCTTATGTTTTGAACACTTGCACTGTTTCACCACTTTTTTGCCACTGTTCTTGAGCCTGTATTTCTTGTATTCTTTATGCTTTTGAGAACCCCACCTCTGTTTCTGAAACTTCATTCTTATTTCTATATTTTTTTCCAGATCTGTGCCTTCAATCTTTGCTTTCGTAGTTTTTAAGTTTGGGATTTGTCTGTAGAACCTACCAATTCTTAGGAAAAAATGAAACAGTCGTAACCAGTGTTTACCTAGGTTTTTGCCGAGGTTTCTATAACCCTTTAAGAACATCTTTTCTCTGTAACCAAATTCCTTTACGCCGAAATCATGGGTATGTGGAGACATAGGGTAGATACCCCGACCAAACTTGAATACTTTAGGGAAGAGTTCGAAATTCCTACCGATGTCCATCTGAGACTGGCTGGGGATGATGACTCAATCATGCCCACAGATGATATAATGCCCTTTCCCATAGTCGCTTTTGCTGAATGTGGACTTCGGCTTCCACTTAATCCCTTTTTTCGTGAAGTTCTTCATTACTATAGGTTGAACCCCATGCAACTTACCATTAACTCCTACCGAGTGGTCAATGGTATTATAGCCTTAGCTAGGTAGGAAGACGTTAGAATTACCCTTGCCGACATTTAATTTTGTTATACCATGTGCGCCTTTAACCTTAAAGAAAAAGGTTTCGTCTATTACCTCAAGCCGAGGTCTACTGAATTCAAAATCGTAGCTGACCTTCCAGGCTCCAACAAGGGGGCTGGAGATGACTATGTTATTGCTTCTAGAAATTGGGAATTTGCCCCAGACGAGGATGCCCATCTCTACCCTCTTCCTCGGTCAGTTAAAGAGGGCAAGGGTAAGAAACCAGTGTTAATACTTGGTTGTTGCTTTTCAAGTCTTCAATATTCTATCTGTTTCTAATGTCTTGTTTTTTTCTTGCAGACGTTCGCAAGCCACCGAAAAATTTTCGCCAATCTTACGTTCCAGCAAGGACCTGAAAAAACTGCTGGACATGCCAGTTCACAAGAGAAAAACGCATCTTCTTCTAAACTTTATTCCAACATACAAGTCGACTTTGCCCGACGTTCCGAGAACAAAGAAGAAAAGTCTTTCTCCACCTACTGCCACAACTCTAACTACTTCTACATCCCGAACAGATCAAGGATCAACATCGGATCCAGTCGATTAACCATCAACTTCAGCTCCATACTTGGTCCCTATACCTGAACGAAAACGTCGGCGAAGACTTGTCAAAACTGCCGAGATAGGTCGTGTAAAACCTATCACCAAGGATCTTCTTGCCGATCTCCCTACTGATGTCGACGCTCAGCCGACACAGAGCATGCCCCCACCAAAGCCAAAAAGAACAAAAAAAGCTCAGCCCAAGGCCAAAGCCACCGAAGTTGAAACTGAGGACACTCTGCCAATTTCACAATTGGCTGGGAGTGAGAAGACATCTTTTGTTCCTGCCAAAAGATCTGCTGAAGCCCAGCCTTCTAAGTCCTTTAAATCGGAGAGGCCGAAGTCGTCGTCTGGGACGACCTCGGGTTCTAAAAAACCAGATATCCCCTAGGCGCCTGCTATCACTCTGGAAGATAAGCCTGTCATGGCCAGTGATAGTGCCGACGATATCAATATCGGTGTCGCCCTCAGTACTGCTCTTCTTCTTCCCGGTGATCTTGAAAAGAATACCGAGTTGAGTGAGTACGAAAACTACGCTTTCATGCTTTAGCGTTGTGTTCAAGTAAGTTTCTCCACTTGGTAATCTGTTTTTTTTTTATTTTTATTTTTTATTTTTTATTTTTATCTTTTTATACTTGAAAAACTTTGTAATAAATTTTACTTTATGTTCTTTTAGGCTGTTCAGCATGCCCATTCCTTCTCTATGCAATCTTTCGAGAACAGGGAGAAGTTGACCAACATGAAAAGGGAGTTTACTGCCCTTCAAAAGATGAACAAAAGCCTCCAATAAAAAATGAAGAAGTTGGAGGACCAGGCTGAGGCTGCCCTTAAGGCTCAGATTGAAGCCGATGAGAAGGCTGATGCTGCTGAAGCCATCAAGAAAGTTGCTGAGGCTCAGAAAAAAGAGGTCGAGGAAAAAATGGCCCAAGCTGAAAAAGAGCTTCAGGAGGCCTTGCCCACTAAAGAGGCCGAAATCAAAGCGGCCGACGAAAAGGCCTATTCTCAGGGCATAGCCGACGTCACCGAGGACTATAAGCTACAAGTCAGGCAAGCATGCAACAGGGGCTTCTCCCTAGGTTGGATGTCCTTGGCAAAGAAGCTCAATATTCCTGATGATTCACCATTGCGTAAAGCCGACGCGATTCCTCTTCCATTCCCTCCACCTCCACCTCCAAGTCAAGCTGAAGACGATTCTGAATCCGAAACTGAGGATGAGGAAAAGGATGATGATGAGGCTTTAGTAAGGAAACCCAAAGATGCCGATGAGACCAAGTCCCTTCTTCAGGATGATCAAGTCCTTGACTTGACTCATGAGGAGGAGGATGAGGAGGTGGTCAAAGGGGCTACTCTAGAACAAGCATCATCTGATGTTCCTCCAGTTGAAAAAAGTCTTGATCAAACACTTTGCCGAGATTAATGCCGAGATCGTGGCAGAAAAGGCAACTGAAGTAGTTCTTCAGGAGTCTGCCAAGGTAGTTCTCCAAGAATCTGCTGAGGTCCAGACTCAAATTGTGCCTGAAGTTGAAGAATCACAACCTTGATGTCTTTTGTACTTTTTTGTTTTCTGGATAATATAAGCTTTTTGTATGGCCGATGTGCCTCCAGTTTATGTTGAATGTTTCAATATAACTTTCTTTGAGTGACTGCACTCTTTTGCCTTTTCTTTGACTGTCTCTATAAGATTCTATACTTTGAATATTCTGCATGCCTTTCAAACTTTGCCTTCTTTGTGCAATTTTCTCGGGGTTACATACCTCGGGTATAATAACTACAAACTTTACTTTGGCAAGATACTGACCTGCAAACTTTTTCATAAATTTCAACAAGTGTAAAACATATACTATAAACTTTTATCAAGTTATAAAAAGTGCTAAATAATGATCTTCTTGTAAATTGCTACAAATTTCAACAAGTGTTTAAACAATACTTAGCTTTTACTTTAACCTGTAAATTGCTGCAAGTTTCAACAGATGATCATATGTCGGCTTAACGTCGTCTTGTAAATTGCTACAAATTTCAACAAGTGTTAAGCATCTTCTTTTGGTTTAACCAACCTGTAGATGTTTAAGCAATATCCTCGGCTTCACTTCGACTTGTAAATTGCTACAAATTTCAACAAGTGAAGGGAAACAGTAATCTCGGCTTAACTCCAACTTGTAAATTGCTACAAATTTCAATAAGTGAAGATAGGGAACCGTCTCAGCTTAACTTCAACTTGTAAATTGCTACAAATTTCAACAAGTGAAGATAAGGAATCATCTCAGCTTAACTTCAACTTTGTAAATTGCTACAAATTTCAACAAGTGAAGATAAGGAATCAACTTAACTTCAACTTGTAAATTGCTACAAATTTCAACAAGTGAAGATAAGGAATCAGCTTAACTTCAACTTGTAAATTGCTACAAATTTCAACAAGTGAAGATAAGGAACCATCTCAGCTTATCTTCAACTTGTAAATTGCTACAAATTTCAACAAGTGAAGATAAGGAACCATTTGAGATTATCTTCAACTTGTAAATTGCTACAAATTTCAACAAGTGAAGATAAGGAACCATCTCAGCTTATCTTCAACTTGTAAATTGCTACAAATTTCAACAAGTGAAGATAATGAACCATCTCAACTTAACTTCAACTTGTAAATTGCTACAAATTTCAACAAGTGAAGATAAGGAACCATCTTAGCTTATCTTTAACTTGTAAATTGCTAAAAATTTTAACAAGTGTTAAGCATATTCTTTTTCTTTTTGCCCCCAATGTGAACCTGAGTTCCACTTGGGTTCTCATTATTCATGTCTCTCAGAAATAACATTGTGTATCTTTATCAATCATATGTGTTTAAAAAATTATGAAAAGATTTTATTGATGACATCGGCCAAAAACAATGCATATCTAATGATAGAAAAATTTCAAATTACGAGTGTTCCAAGGTCTGGGTAATGCTTTGCCCTCATTATCTTCAAGCCGATAAGCTCCATTGCCTAACACCGAAGTAATTCTGTAGGGTCCTTCCCAGTTTGGGCCAAGCTTGCCCTCTCTGGGATCTTTCTTGTTGCCGACGACTTTTCTCAAGACTAGGTCGCCGACTTGAAAATCTCTTGGATTGACCTTCTTGTTGTAAGCTCTGGGAAGCTGTTGCTGGTATACTGCGAGCTGAATTGCAGCTTTCTCTCTTCGTTCTTCTAAAAGATCCAGATCTCGGGCTAAGAGTATATCATTAGTCCCATTCTCAACTTCCTGGGTTCGGATCCCTGGGATGCCGACCTCCAGTGGAATGACTGCTTTTGTGCCATAGGCCATGGCAAAGGGGGATTCCCCTGTTGATCTTCTCGGTGTAGTCCGATATACCCAAAGTACGTTGGGCAATTCGTCTACCCACTTTCCTTTTGCTGCCTGTAGCCTCTTTTTTATTCCATCCAAAATTACTTTGTTGGATGCTTCTGCTTGTCCATTACTTTGGGGAAAACTTGGTGTTGAAAAGTAATTCTTGATCTTGAATTTCGCATAAAAGTTCTTGATGAGTTTGCTGTCAAACTGCGTTTCGTTGTCGGTAACCATGGCTCTTGGAATGCCGAATCTGGTAATGATGTTTTTCCATATGAAGTTCTTGACGTCTACATCTCGGATTTTGGCAAGAGGTTCTGCCTCTATCCACTTCGTGAAGTAATCCGTCGCTACCAGCAAGTATTTTCTCTACCCAGTTGTCTGGGGAAGTTGTCCAACAAGATCCATGCCCCACTGGGCAAACGGCCAAGGGCTGGATACTGGGTTCAGGTCAGCAGTTGGCTGATGTAACAAAGGTGCAAACCTTTGGTATTGTTCACACTTCTTCACGTAGGCTTCAGCATCCTTTTGCATGTAGGGCCACCAATACCCTTGGGTAATGGCCCTGTGAGCTAGTGATTTGCCCCCAGCATGGCTTCCACAAACTCCTTCATGAATTTCATATAAAAAATCTTCAACCTGCAAAGGGTGTACGCACCTTAAAAGGGGTCCAGTGAAGGACCTTCTATAGAGATGTCCGTCTGCAATCAGACTGAATCTTGCCGACTTCGATCTGACTTTGTGTGCCTTCTTGCGGTCTTCTGGCAGCTTTCCTTCTTTCAGGAATGCAATAATTGAATCCATCTAGCTTGGCCCCATGTCCATACACATTGCTTCCTGCTCTGTGTTCTGTGGCTCTATGCTCGGGCCCGACATATAGTCTATCATAATTGTTCTTGTCTTTCTGGTCTGCATCGAACTTGCCAGGTTGGCCAACGCGTCGGCGTGGCTGTTATCATCTCGGCTTACTTGGAGTAGTCGGCAGTTCTGAAATAAGTTTGCCAATATGATGACCTCTTTTGCATATGCCAACATCCTTTCGTCTCTGGCTGCAAATTCTCCTGTTGACTGGTTAACAATAAGTTGTGAATCACAAAAAACTATTATCTCATCTGCTTCTGCTGCTGCTGCCAGTTTTAGCCCTGCAATTAATGCCTCGTATTCTGCTTCATTGTTTGAGGCCTTGAACCCCAAACGGATGGACTGTTCTATTATTTCTCCATCTGGAGATATCAGTAGTACTCCTGCCCCCGCTCCTTGTCAGTTTGAACTCCCATCGACAAACAGTCTGAAGGAGTCGCCGATGTAGATGCTGCAGGGTTTGAGTTTTTCCTTCCTTTGCTCTCTTGCCTTATGTTGGGATTCTCCTTGTTTGCTGGGACAATGTTTATCTAGGCTCAACAGAGCCCGATGTTCGATGGATTCAGGCGTGAATTCTGCCATGAAGTCGGCCAAAACTTGGCCCTTGATTGCTGTTTTGGGCCTGAACTCTAGGTCATATTGGCCCAAGGCCACTGCCCATCTTGCAATTCTTCTTGTTAAGTCTCCTTGTTGTAATAAGGACTTCAGTGGGTGCTCTGTTAGTACCACAATCTTGTGCGCCTGAAAGTAATGGTTCAACTTTTTTGAGGCCATCACTAAGGCCAGCATTAATTTCTCTAGTGGTAGGTACCATGTCTCCGCGGCGGCCAAGGTTTTACTTACATAGTAAACAGCCTTCTGCTCTCATTTTTCTTCTCGGATTAGTACTGCACTTACTGCATGTTCTGACACAGCTAAGTACAAGAGCAGCTCTTCCCCAAGTTCAGGTGTTGAGAGGACTAGAGCCGTGGTCAGATACTTTTTTAGGTCGGCTAAAACGGCCTCACATTCTTCAGTCCATAGGAAGTCTGTGGTCTTTTTCACTAGGTTGAAGAAGGGTTTACACTTGTCTGAGCTTCGGCTTATGAACCTGTTTAGGGCTGCGGCCCTTCCAGTAAGCATTTGTACCTGTTTTTCCGATGTTGGGCTTTGTAGATCCAGGATGGCCTTGATCTGATCTGGGTTGGCCTCTATTCCCTTTCTTGTTACCAGGTACCCCAGAAACTTTCCAAATCCAACTCCAAACGCGCACTTTGATGCGTTGAGTCGGAGCCGATATGTTTTGAGGATCTCAAATACCTCTTTTAAGTCGGCAAGATGACTTTTGGGCTCCTTGGTCTTTACGACCGTGTCATTGATGTAGACTTCTACTGTTTGGCCGATCAAGTTCTTGAACATTCTGGTTACCAGCCTTTGGTAGGTTGCTCCTGCGTTTTTCAACCCAAAATGCATCACTCTGTAACAGTACAGGCCTTTTGGGGTGATGAACGCTGTCTTCTCTTCATTTGGGGGGTACATGGCTATCTGGTGATACCCCCTATAAGCATCCAGGAAGCTCATCCTTCCATGTCCAGATGTGGCATCCACGAACTGGTCAATTTTGGGCAGAGGGAAGCTGTCTTTGGGACATGCTTTGTTCAGGCTTGTAAAATCTATGCATACCCTCCATTTACCGTTCTTCTTCTTTACCACCATAGTGTTTGATAGCCATGTCGGATAATTGACTTCTCTGATGGCCCTGGCCTCTAGAAGTCTGTCTACTTCCTCCTTCACTGCTTCGACGTGCATCAACGTTGGTCTTCTGGCTCGTTGTATTACAGGTTTGGCTGACCTGTCAACGTTCAGTCTGTGACATGTGACCTCGGGGTCAATGCCAGGCATTTCATAAGGTGTCCAGGTGAACACCTCTATGTTTGTTCTTAAAAAGGCTTCCAGTTCCTTTTCTTCTTCTTCGGCTAAGCCTGAGCCGAGAAGAAAGAAGCGCTCTTCATCGCCCTCCTGGACGAGGATTTTCTTTAGTGTTTCCTCACTCTTCTCGGCCAGCTCCTTGCCGACATCATCTAGGACCTCTATGTCCTCGTCTTCAATCTTTGCCTTCCCTGGTTCTTGTATGTTGCAGGTTGTTTTCATTGCTGCCATGGAGCAATTTTTTGCCTGCAGCTGGTCTCCTCTGACTTCTTCAATTCCATGTTCTGTTGGGAACCGCAATAGTTGATGCAACGTTGAGGGAACTGCCCCCATTGCATGCAACCATGGCTTTTCCAAGATGATGTTGTATGGTGAAGGTGTGTCAATCACGATGAACTCTGTCCTGATCTTCTTAGTGCCGGCTTGTATTTCCAAGTTTGTAGCGCCCAGTGGCCACGTTAGCGTTCCATTGAAGCTGATCATCGGGCCATTCGATTGCTCCATGTCATCTGGGTGAAGGCCCAGCTCCTTGTAACATCTAACATACATGATGTCACAAGAGCTCCCTTGATCTATCAGGATGCGTTTCACTTGGCACTCCCCAACTTGGAGGGATACTACCAAGGCATCATTATGCGGGTGCTGGACCATCTCTAGGTCGGCTTTGGTGAAGGCTATCATTGGGCCTGGGTACTCTTCAGGCCGAGGTCTTTTCTGTCCGACCTGGTTCACGTGCTGCAGGTGTTTTACTCTTTGGGTTTCCCCCCATATGTCGTTTTCGTTCACCTTGGAGTGAATTACGTTAACCACCCTAGGTCCCCCTCCTTGTGGTTGCTGTGCTGGGGGAGGCGGGGCTGCTGGTGCTTGAGGCAACCTTGCCTGCTCTTCTCTGGTCCTGGCTTCATCGACGAGATCCCTCAAATGGCCTTGTCTTACTAAGTCCTCTAAGTATGCTTTTAGGGCTCTGCAGCCCTGTATTGGGTGCCCTTCTTCATTATGGTAAGCACAACGCCTACCAACGTTCCTGCCCATATATTCTCCTGGGGCCTTTGCTGGTGCTCTGAAATAGGGTTGATTTCGGATTTGATCCAGGACTTTGTGGACCGGGATTCGGAATACAGTCGTCACTGCCTGTTTGCTCCTCAATTCATCTCTGTTTTGCTAAATCCATTGTTACTTCGGCCTCGCTTCGGTGAGCCGTTCCCTTTTTCCTGTTTTACCTCCTTATTCCCCGATGTATCCTCCTCGGCTCTGGCATACTTCTCGATTCTTGCCATGAGCTCCTCCATGCTCTTCGGCAATGTTTTTGTCAAAGATTTCCGCAGTGAACAATCATCTTTTAGGCCGTTCTTGAAAGACATGACCGCTACTTCTTGGTTGCATTCGGGTATTCGATTGAACACCTCATAGTATCTTTTTGCATAGGCCCTAAGGCCTTCATCCTTGCTGATCTTCAAAGCCATTAATGCGTCCACCCTTAATGGCTGCAGCTTATTTGTCACGAACCTGGCCACAAACATCTCGGCCAGGCCTTCCCAAGTCTTCACACTTCCCTTTGGCAGTTTGTGGAACCAATCTGATGCAATCTTCCCAAAGGATGAGGGGAACACTTTGCAGAGCAATAGCTCGTTTCCACTGTATAGTGCCATTGAGTTCAAGAATAATCCAACGTGGAAGTTAGGATCTGACTTACCATCGTATATTTGAAACCTCGGCATACTAAATCTCTTCGGTGCCTCAAATTTGTCCAGCTCTACCGAGAACGGTGTCCTCGGCTTGTCGGGTGAGGTAAACTCAGCTTCTGCATTATGTTCCTTCCTCTTGAGGTAATATCGCAGGTCTTCTTTACTCCTCCCTGGAGCTCGGCTATCTTTGGACTTCAGTCTTTTTGGCACACTACTTTCGGCCTCGTAGTGGGCCCGTTTTGATCTTTCTCCATGGGTTGTGTCAAAGCAGATCGCTTGTCCCTGGACATGCCGATGTTCTCTGTGTTCTGGGTCCTTCGTGTGATATGTTCTTTGGGACTTCTCTTGTCTCGGCTCCTCTCGTCTGACTTCCTTGGAAGGCAGATGAGAGTGCCTTTCGCTCCTGGTGTGTTGAGGTACTTCGGGAATTGTTTTTCTTTCTCCCTTTTGGGTATTAACTGTTGGAATCGGCGTGTCCTGCAGCGAGTACGGTAGCTGCATGACATTGTTTTGCATCATGAAGTTGACGACCGACTGCAGATTTGCCAACTTGTCTGCCAATTCTTTTACTTCCTCATCCCTCCGTAGGCACCTGTCCCTCCATATCTGGAGGTTATCTTCGTTGTAGTATCTGTCTTGGTCTGTCTTCTTTAAAGTGTCGCCCTCCTGGCCGACGTCTTCTCCTCCGCGCCCCTGGTCACGGGCTTCTTCGTTGTGGTTGTCTCCTTCAATGTCAAGGTCGATAGGCCTGCCACTCCCAGCGGGAGCGTCGTCCCCAACTTTTTCTTTTTGTACGTTACTGGCCATCTATTCGTCTTTCTTTCCCACAGACGGCGCCAAATTGTGTGAGTGATTTTCTGATCACACTGCCCTCCTTAGTGATTCAGCTGTAGAACACAGGCAGAATAGATGTGTCACGACCCGAACCCGCCCCCATGGGTTAAGGACGTAACCGGCCAGTAATCCTGGGATTACCTACGGCCTTAAACCAATCTAGACGTAACTCAACAGAGTGAAGGGGCCAAACGGAAGCAATAATTAAAAACCTTGTCCATAGAGCCGTGTTTATATGCACATCAAAATATTCCAGACATACATATGTTAATAACTCACAACAGGAAGCATAGCAACATAAATTTGTGCACAGACAGGATCATTCAAAACTGAGTCAACCAACAAACTATATGCAAATGTACTCGAACTTCGCCGACATGACAACATAGAACAGCATGACACAAAGGCGAAGGCAAGTCTCGTACGTGAGACGCAAGGGCTGACTCTCCAAAACCTTTGTTGTTCCACACAGACTTCACTGAGGCTGGGTTTGAGTTTCCCTTGGCTCACCTACAAACACATGAATGAGCGTGAGCGAAAGCCTAGTGAATAATATCAAATAAAAAGATACAACAATATGTAGAACAACATAATCCGAACGGCCTTGGGCCCAATTCATATTTCTAATTAACATATATATACACAATGTAAGTCAAGTGACTGTGGTTCTAAACATACTGGCCTTTTTGGCCTCTTTATCTTTCATTTATGTCAAAACGGCCTCTGGCCCACTCATTCATTTCCATCGGCCTTTGGCCCAATCGTTCATTTCCATCGGCCTTTGGCCCAATCATTCATTTCCATCGGCCTTTGGCCCAATCGTTCATTTCCATTGGCCTTTGGCCCAATCGTTCATTTCCATCGGCCTTTGGCCCAATCGTTCATTTCCATCGGCCTTTGGCCCAATCATATTCATTTCCATCGGCCTTTGGCCCAATTATTCATTTCCATCGGCCTTTGGCCCAAATACACTTTCGTGTCAATCGGCTCTTAGGCCCACATTTATATCAAACGGCCTTCGGCCCACATTTTATCAATCTGGCTCATAGGCCTTCCATTTCAAACTGGCACATAGGCCTTTCATATCAAACTGGCACATAGGCCTTTCATGTCAAACTGTCCACCATTCAAATTAATGAACTTTACAAAACTTACATAAGAGTAAGCAAATGGGACAATAACATAATTTAGATATTACTCACTGTGGTCGGCATGTGGATTTGCCCTGGAGCTTGACCCTACATATCACATAACACATATGGGTCACAAATAGTTCAATCCGTTCTTTAATTCACATATTCCTCTTTAGGCTTTATTCTTATCTCTTTAATTCAATCACAATGCTCAATGCATGCCTAAGAGTGTTTAGAAGTGAAAGAGAACGGAAAACAGAACACAGAATGCATTAATAGAATTTCAGCAAAACAGGGTCCCCGCTCGAGCGTGGACTTCCCCGCTCGAGCGGACCCTTCATCCTGCAAAAGTGCTGGTTACCTCAAATTCCCGCTCGAGCGTGAACTCTACCGCTCGAGCGGACTGTCTGCCTACATAGCTCCCCGCTCGAGCGTCAACTCCCCCGCTCGAGCGGGAGCCATGCCTGCCAAAAATGCTGGGAGCTTGAATTCTCCGCTCGAGCAGCACTTCCCCCGCTCGAGCGGACGTCAAAATCCTGGAAATTCCCAGGTTATGTTCTTGAGTTCCAACTCGATTTTCTAGCCAATTTTCATGCATTCTAAGGCTCAAAGTTCACATGCAATCATACTAACAAGGTACAAACACCAAAACACATGGTTAAGGAGCTCAATTTCAAGGATTACATACTTGCATGTCTCAAATTGACACCACATTCAACTCTATCATGTATATTCATGCATTTCAAGCTTCCATCCTCAATTATTCAAACATGTATGGCCATCTTGACCTTATTTCCATTTCAGAAGATGCAAATGGTGCCAAAGCTCAACAAACTAAGCTTGCATGCATAATCAAACTTCAAATCTTGCTTAATTGACATGATACGTGCTAGATTATGCAACTTATGGCAATTCAAAAGCAATTCTATGCATGCATGGTCATAACTCATCAAAACCCATTTAAATCATGCTCTTGATCACAAAATACTTTGAGCTCACAAGATTACAAGTTCTATTCATGAATTCAAGAGTCAATGACTTACCTAGAAGTCCAATTCTTGAACTAAAACTCCACAATTTCCAAGCTTTAAGCCAAATCACCCAATTTCTCTCTCTCTCTCTCTCTCTCTCTCTCTCTCTCTCTCTCTCTAAATGGCCGGCCCTCTCTCTTTTTTGAGTCTAAATCATCCAAATGAGGTTATAAGGAAGGAATAGAAGGTGTAATGCTTTAAGGCAACAAACCCCACTAACAAATATTTTAATATAAAATATTTGGGCACTTAATTCATCAATTTAATCGATTTAATCTGGCCCCAATCAATTTCTAATTAAATTTCACCGTAGGCTCTAAAAATTATGCCAATCACAATGGCATAATCAATTTCGGGTTCCGTGGCCGATAAGGCCCTCAATTTAATTTCTGAAGCAGATAATCAAACAGATATTCCTACGGTGAACAGATAGAAATTCGAAACCACCTATTTTCACATATTGGCACACAAAATCATACTCATATTAGGGACCAATTAACCTAATATAGAACAGGGTTATTACAAGATGGCACCCTGCTGTCCTGCACAGAAAGAAAAGGCTCCGGCGGTGGTTCTTCCACCCGGGGGCACTCCGACGATCAAGTCAGTATATCTCTCAAAGATAATCAAGTATTCAACTCACAAGCTTGAGTCTATGAACATACCTTAGAACCATGGGGGTGCCTCTCTTTTATAGCCAATACAATCTTAGTCCCAATAGGAGCCTAACTCCAATGGACTCAGGATTACTGCTAATCTGGAACTCCCAGTGGGATTAGGATAAACCCTCTAAGAGTTTCATCTTTACCCAAACTGAAGTCTTCTCTCAATCTAGGACTCTTATCCTTTATCCGCTTATCTCGGATTCCGATATCTTTGGAGATAACCTCGGGAACTCCGAGATAACCTTGGCGTAACTACCACGACACGTGGCACCTCGGCTTACACGTCGGCGTCACCTTGCCACGTGTTGGTACTCAGAAAATATATCTCCACAATGAGTCAAATTAAATGGTGGGTGGAACTCTTTTTTTTTTAAATTAAAAAAATTTAAAAATTAAAATTAAAATATAAGAATTTGTACAAAACTTGTGATTACAAACCTTTTCCCATATAGATATAGATTGGACCAAGAATAGCTTACTACAATAATTGGACGCTAACCTAAAGCCTTACCCAAAAAACCATGCAATTTGGGTCGCAATTATCTTCATTCTGCTTTAATTTCCTTCAATCACATGCTCCGAATGCGACCTTTGCCTCAATTGAACAAAGCTTTGTAATGTGTTTAGTTGGGGAATTTGAGAAAGAATTTGAAAAGAAAAAAAAAAAGTGTGAAACTAGGTGAAAATTATGCATGTTTCTTCACATTTTGTCTACATTTTTCATTTCCCTTTTCAAATGCCCAACCAAACAGTCTATTTTGAAAATGGGTCATTACGCCACTACTCTCTCTCTCTCTCTCTTATTTAGAACTAAGTTGCAACAGTTCCAAGGCATTCAGGTCAATTTCTACACCTTCAACATTGCTATTAACTGTTACTGCGGCTTAATCGAGTTGATTTTGGGTTGTCTCTTTTGGGTACCCTCTTCAAATGCGGTTATACACCTGATTTAACTACCTTCATAACTCTGATTGATTAATGGACTTATTTTGCAAGATAAAACTCCTCAAGCTGTCGAGTTATTTAAGAAATTAATGAGAACTAGAGAAATTGAACCCTTTTTGCAAGTGTATTTTTAAAATGATTTGTAGCTTGCTTGGTTAATTAGCCCATATTTTGATGTTACCAATAAAGGACTCTTTGGAAGGAAAGATTGATTTGCAACTAAGGGGTTCTACTAATGTTATATGGGACTATGATAAGATTCGATTATATATAGCTTGAATTTATTAAGCTAAATACAGATTTGGTATTTTACCTCTCGTTTTTCACAAAAGCTGTAAAGGAGCCATACAATTTTGGTTATGAGCTTTAATTCATTAAAATGAAGCAAATGCAATATATGGGAAGAAGATAAAGTACAGGCTGACCCTGTTGATCAACCAAAGACAAGCTCTAAAAATCACTTCTTCCACTTAATTCTTGAAGAGATAATTGTAATGTCCTTAAAATATCCTACATTATATGTTGCACTAGAGAAAGAGGATAGGTTCAGGTATTTGTTTTCTTTCCGTGGTCCTGTAGCATGACAAATAATATTTATTGCTTGTAGAAGAACAAAACATATATATATATAAAGTAATGACATTTTGATTGTATACATAGTAGAGGCATATCTAATAATAAAACTACTTGGTTTTTTTTTTTTTCCTTGTAGAGATTGTAACCAAGTTCTAGTCTATAATGTTTGCCTAAACTGATATTGATTCTTGATGAATTTGTTGTTGAAGTGAGACCTTGGCATGTTAAGCCTACTCTGCAGCCAAGTGTGCACTCCAGAAAACTAACTTTAATATGTTTTAGTTGGAATGATGCACAAACTACTTGTCAACGGGAAAACTAACTTGAATATGTTTTACCGATACATACAATACTAATACAAAAAAGGTAAACTAACTGGTGGTGCATGATATCAACCACATTGGTTGGGTTTTATTATACCTTTTCTCTTATACTAGGATGAACTTAATAAATTGGTAAAAATTAAATGGTTAGAGAATGATCATCATGTTTACATGAAAAACCAAAGCTAAAATATTAACCACTAGAATGCTCATAGAATTATTCCTTGTGTAAATCCTCGAGTGCTATAATATTAGTTGCTCTTTGCAAGAAATAGAAGACAGAGTCATTGCCTTGTTTCAGTAAATGAATCAAAGAGGCATAAAGCCTAGCTTTTGCCACCTTTAACACATGTGGCCATTTGAAAGGGTTATATGCATTTCTTCTCAATTCTCATGATCACTACATTTAGGAATAAGATATTTTAGGAGTTTTTAGGACATTGTCAGATCCTATGAATCTAAAGGGGAGAGGCTTAAGCCTTTATATGCACATGGGCTTATGCTTCTCTTTCATTTATTTGAGACTTGTTGGTAACACTCTTAGCAAAATGTTACTTACATGTTTTGGATTCTTATGGGCTCATTTCTACCTCTCTTTGCAGAATTGTAATTCACATGTTGCAGATTCTAGTAGATTCTTGTGCAGGGGACTGAAGTTTTGTATTAGTAGGCATTTCCTTGGGAATTTGGACAAATGACCACCAGTAACGTCTGTAGACATTGCTTTATTAGTTTAGTGTGCATCAAATAGCTCTCCAGACTAGATTCATTGGCCCTTAATGTTGTGTTTGGTTGGGGGATTTGGAGAGGGATTTAGAAAGGGAAAGGGAAAAGGTATGTGAACTAGGTGAAATATAGGCATGTTTTATTCACATTTCACCTACCTTTTCCATTTCCCTTTCCAAATCTCTCTCCAAATCCTCCGACCAAACACTGCATAATTGTCTCTGGAATATTAGCATGATGTGTTGGAAGAGACACAATTGTTGAACTAGTAAGTTGGATTGATTACAATAGTAGTTGGTCATGAGGTTTTTGTCATCCTTGCACAAAGCTTGATAGGTTTTACATTAAGTAGCATATACCTCTATACTAGCACTAGATCGATGGATGAGGTTGTCATTGTTAGTCCCAGATGGAAGAAAAAAAAAGATTCATGAATAGATGAAGCAATTTAATAGTTGATAGTCTTGCCTAGAGTGGGTGAGACAATTATTGCCTTGTTAGGATGCCTGTTGTTTGCTTACATAATTGCCATTTAAAATTTTGGATTCTCCCTCTTTAAAGGTTCAGTTCACTACAAATTCTAGAAACTCATTAATATTACTCGGTGCTAGCATTACTCAATGGCAAGAGCACAAATCTGATGAATTTACGATTGTTTCTTTTCTTCTAAACAATTCATAAACTGTAGTATTTCCATATCATTCCGTTGATGTTTATTGACATTCTATGTATGTTTTCTTGTACTGATGACTCTGATGATTATTAGTTCATGTGGTGTTACTACTGTAATTGGAGGGCATGCATTGGTGGTTTATCAACTGCAGAAATATTGCACTATACTAGGAAGAAAACTTGCATATTTAGCTGCAAATTCACCATCAAGGTTTAGTATTACACTAGGATGAACACACTGAAGGCACATTGGGCTTTTGAAAAACTTGGTCAAATTGAAATGGATAGAGAAGGACAATAATTTCAAATGATATTACATTTTTTGAAGGTAGAAATAATTTTTTTAAAATCAAACCAAAACCAAAACCAAAAGAAACAGGTATTCAATTGCTACACAGTATCTACTCTCACTCTCTCTCCTCGCGGACATAGAGCTGAGCTTGAAGAAGATGTCGAGAAGAAGAAGAATTTATGTTTCTTCCAGTATTGGACCAAGAATAGTTTACAATAATTGGCTATTAAAAGGTACTTCGAAATCGAAACCTCTATCTCTACTTGTTAATTGTCCCTCTTGTTTCTTATTTGTTCTGTTTCGTTCTCTCTCTAACACCACCAAAAACCGTACTCCTACTCCTCAAGGAGTTTAACCTAAACCTAAAGCCTTACCAAAACAGCCATGCAATTTGGGTCCCAATCATCTTCATTCTGCTTTAATTTCGTTCAATCGCATGTTCCGAATGCTACCTTTGCCCCCAATTTCTCAATTCAACAAAGCTTTAGGGTCTATTTTGAACATGGGTCATTACACCACTGCTCTTTCTCTTATTCAGAACAAGTTACAACAGTGCCAAGGCATTCAAGTCAATTTCTACACCTTCAACATTGCTATTAACTGTTACTACCACCTATATTGAGTCGATTTTGGGTTGTCTCTTTTGGGTAGCCTCTTTAGACGCGTTTATACACCTGATGTAACTACCTTCACAACTAAGGGGTACAACTAAGGGGTTCTAGTAGTGCTATATGCTACTAGTATAAGATTTGGTTATATATAGCTTGCATTTATTAAGCTAACTACAGATTCAGTAGTTCTCATATAACCCTTGGGGTGATTTTAGAAGTTTTCTGATATGTATCCTTTTGATATTGGGGCTGTTGAGTCTAAAAGATATTGATATGGAACTGTGACATAGCTAGAGTGGAAGTGAATTATCAAGGCACAAGTACTAACAAAGTGGCTAGTGGTTGCTCAAGTATAGGAGGCCAACCTGTGGGCTAGTTGTGGCGCTATGTTGGATTATAAACGATATGCACCTTATGATCTCTGCAATCCTGGTTCTTTTTGGCATTCCCCTTTTGCATTGCTTTCAATTTGAACTATGTTACTAGTTGTAGGTGTAGAACACCAGATCTCATTTCCAGTATGTTCTAGAGATGGAAAATAAATAAATAAATTACCCTTCAGATATCGTTTGAATGTCTAGTCAAAGAAAAATGTAGGCTCCTGTATGTTTATTTATGATTGCAAATATCAGTCTTCTTTTTCATTCTTCTCTAGGAGATTGGCATGTTTTCAATGCAAATGCTCACTTGATGCTGCTTGAAATATTGATGTAGCTACCGCTTGGAAATATATATATATATATCTATTTTTTGCAGGTAAAGACATGTGAAGTTGATGTTTTTGGGTTGATGTTGATAAAAGCTTTATGGCAACGTCTTTCAACTGCTTCAGTTTGTAAAGAAATCGGAGAATAACATTGGATACAAACTTAATTGACCATCAATTAGAGGGTGTGTGGAAGTATCCTATCCTTTTGAACACATATCATATAGAGCGAGCTTTGAAGAGCTTGTGACATATACTTGGTGACAAACTCAGCATGAAGTTGAATTATCACAGTGAATTATCAAGACTCAATTATTATTGAAGTGGCTATGCAACTACAAGAGCCCAACCTGTCGACAATTTCTCAAATTGTGGGTTGTAATAGCAAAACACAAGGCTGTAGAGGCTATTTGTCGCGGAGTGCAGGTCTGACAATCTTTCTGGATAGATTTGTCAGTTGACTGATGCCTTTGGGATGGAATGCCTTTGGCTGGTTAACTTGATGATGCAGACCGCCCAGAACTCCGCTCCGCGTGCGAGGGCGCGAATCGTTGTTATTAGCTACTACAGTTCAGACTCGTGTCACGGTTCTGAATCTAATCTTGCAAAGTACAATGCAAGACTGATAAATCACCAAAGAGTCCAAATCCGGCAAATCGTTTTGGAAAACTGATTTTTTTCAAAAAGCGCTAAACATGGACTGCTTTGCCAGATTTCAGAGTCGCCACCTAAATATTTTATTTTGAAAAATTTAGGAAACCCTGATTCGTGCCTAAGGCCACGTGTCCGTCATCACCAAAGTTGCCTCAGCTGGGGAACTTGGGTACGAGAGGGGAAGGTCATGCAATGAGCACCCCCGCTCGCCCGATCAAAGATTAGCCTTTACTAACATGATATGTTGTTTTTGAAAACACATGTGTTCTTATTCCGGTTAATTGGCTAATCTTACTACGTGATGCGCACAACATACAAGTATAGACTAGATCGCCTAAATTGGAATAAAACATCTCATATTTGTTTTTTGAAAATGGTTTGAAGTTGCTACTCGCAAGTAGGCTAAGATGCAGATTTTGCCATTCTCAAGTGGGCTTAGAAAACATGATTTTGCCACTCTCAAGTGGGCTTAAAACTCGCATTTTGATGAATTGTTCCAATTCAAGCAATCAAGCCTCCACCCACAGCCATTCATGTAGTTTAAGCACTTAAGCAGTTAGCCTTATGGCAAGCATGCTATCATGGCAGTCACTTACACACATGTAAGGATGCTAAAGCATAAACACTCACAGTGTAGTCCGAGCCAAAAAAGAAGCTAGTTAGTAATCAATGCATGATCCTAGCTATGTCAACAATGCCTAATGCAGCATATGCAAAATGCAACTAAGATAGGCTCGGCTATTCTAAGATGTCATGTGAATGCAACTATTGATACATGTATTCAAATTAATATTGAAATACAATGCAGTTTGTATGATGCGTCGAGCCCGGTGCATGCAAGACAGATGAATGGATGCGCGCATGCATAGCATAAGGATGTTAATTGAAATATGTCCTAAAACTAATCACTAGAAGTAGATAAGTAAAAGGGAGAAAGAAATGGGGGTTGGAAGACATGCATCACACATACGCACACTTATTACAACAGTTGTGCCCTCTTGACGGAGGGTCCGAATAATAAGCTAACTAGCTAATCTAAGCTAATTAAACTAATTATTAAAAAACGGAACTAATTAACTAATCCTAGTTAACTAATTATTACAAAATGAAGCTAATTAACTAACAAGCTAACTAACTAGTTATTACAGACACAAATGAATAGTTAAGCGTATTAACTACTTAAGTACAAAAACGAATGCATTAGCTAGCTTAAGCAAAGCAACTAAGTAAAGCAAATAGAAGGGGCCTCGGAGCGAGAAGCGCATGCATGCTCGGTCGCCTCGTTCGGAAATCCATCGCGATGCCCCAACTTGCCTCTGTTTTCAATTGTTCTCAGAACACTGTACAAAGCTCCAGATAGCTTTTGCTCCACCATGGGAACCTCTAGGAGCATTGCCGACCACTTGGTGGTGTTGCCAACCACCTGCCGACCACTTACCTTTGCTGCAGACCAGAAAAAGTGGTCGGCCAGCCACTTTTACTGGTCTGCCGACCAGTTTTTGCTGCACTTCTCCAGTTTGCTGCAACAGAGAACAAGAAGGGGCATGGCAATGTATTTGCAAGATATGTGTGCACAACCACCCTCGCTATCATTTCATGATCTCAAGGGAGTGTAGTTCTCGACTATCGGGCCACCAACTGAGCATTGCAATGCACAATGGCCAAGATGCCAAGATTGCACAATTCAATGTAAATGAATGTACAAATAACACATAAAGCCTTAACCTCTATCATGCATGATCAAGAGGGTCGGCGACCGAGAATTGAGGCACGTTTCATCACTTCAAGTATGAAACGTCCCTTGTTTCTCATGTTTGGATTAACACCCTATCCAAACCAATGCAATGCATGCACATGGAAATACAATGCAATGCAACATGAGCATGGCAAGTATAATGTAAACAATATGAGCATGTAACCACATAATGCAATGCAACAAGCATGCAACAACATAATGCAATGCGACAAGCATACAATATGCTATTCTACCAATGCTAGGATGGCATGCACAAAATTCCAAACACAATGCAAGGCATGCACACACTATGCAATGCATGCACATGTAAACAACATGGAGTGTAACAACATGCGAACAACATGCAAACAAACATGCTATATGGACTTAAACCGAATATGGATAGATCTCAATCATGCCCAAAACAGTGGCAAAAATGCATCAAAACTAAAGCACAAAAGGGCCAAGAACACATGCTCATGTGAGGGCCCATCAATTAAGCACAACAACACAACTCTCAAAAGTGCTCAAGGAGTGACAAATGCGGAAGTGTGACAACATTATATGCATTGAAATAAGGTGTGAAATGGTGCCAAACCACTTAAACAACACAAGTATGGCATGGAAGAGTCCTTAAGCATGAAAGCTAGTAAAGGGGACTACACAAAGGGGCATGCAATACAATGCTCAAATGAATGAACCAAGCATGGACAGAGCTCAAATAGGTCAAAAAAAAAGGACTAAAACATGCTGAGATAGGCTCTCAAAGGCCTAAGCATGCATGCATACAAGCTAGGCCACAAGCAAAGCAACAATGCACAACCCTTAGAGGCACTCAAAGGGTGAAAGAAATGGGAACATGACAATACTATATGCTTTAAAATGCCATGTTAAAGGATGCCAAATCATGCACATGTCACAAATGAAGCATGCTATGGTGCTCAAAACTCAAGACTAGCAAGGCCAATTGCACTACAGCTATGCAATACATGAAGCATATGGCCAATACAACCTAAAACAGTCCTAGAGCATGTTAAAATTATGCTAAAACCTGTATGGATCAGAGCCAAAACAAGCTAGCATGAAGGCATGGAGCATGGAGTATGCAAGGCCAAAAGGGAGGATTACACTACACCTACCAAAACCAAGCATGAGATGGCTTCGCCAACAAAAATCAGAGTTATATCATGGCAAAACAACCCCAAAAACACATTGAAATGATAGTTCGCAAGCTTAGGCATGAAGGCATACACAATGGCTCATGTTTAAGGCATAAAGCACCAACCCTCTAAAGCATTGAAAGAGTGAAAGATGCGAGTGTATGACTACACTACATGCACTGAAATCACATATGAAACGATGCCAAATCATGAAAATAGTTCAAGCAATGCATGCTAGTGGCTTGGAAACTCAAAGCTAGTGAGCTAGATTGAACTATGGCTATACAAAGCAATGCATGCATGACCAAAACAACATAAATCAGGGCTAGAGCATGCTAAAACATGACCAAAAGCTTGCTGAAGTTAAGCCAAAATCATGCTAGAATGATGGTCTAAAGCATGATACACATTAGGCTAGTGAATGGAAATGCACTACAAGTGCAAGGAGCATGCAAGGGGCTATCAAACCAACCCAAAACAGAGTTATGGGATACTAAAACAACACCAAAAACAAGCTAAGATGGAGCGAAAACATGCTAGAAAGACATGCTACTTCATAAGGCACACAAGACTAGTTTGCAAAATTTACACTACAAGTGTATAAAGCATGCAAGGGGTGACCAAACTATGCCAAAATAGTGGTATGCCATACTGAAATAAGGCCAAAAATAGGCTGAGAACAAGCCAACACAAGCTTAACAAACATGCTCAAACATGAGGCATACAAGGCAAGTAACCAAGATACAAGGAAAGGGGATGACCCTCTCCTATTTAAGACCTCAAAACACAAGTTTTACCACTAAAAATCCACTAGATTCCAATGGTTAAAAGGCCAAGAGAAAGTGGTCTCAAGGGCCTAAAGTGATAGTGCAAAACAAAGCCAAACAAGGCATGCAAGGGAGTAGATGACCCCCAACACCAAAGAAACCTTAAACAAACATGTTAAGCACTAAAAATTAGAACTTTTTTCAGTTGAAAGTTAAGCCTAAAACACCTTGCAAATAGGGCCAAAAGCTTAATAAAAAACAAGGGTTTAAGAGGTTAGAAGCTCACTCTTGTAGAACAACTTTAGAGCAACAACTCCAGCAGATTTTTTTGATCAAAACCAGTCCAAAAACTCCAAAAACAACTTCAAGGTGCCTCAGCTCCAAGAGTATGGTATTTCACTATGTGTTTGTATGAAAAAGTGTGAAGAATAGGCACTTTTGAGCACAAATATGAAGTGAAATGAAGAAGTATAGAGATAGATGATATGTATAGCTCAAGCAACTTTTTTTTGAACCTAAAGCAAGAGGGAGAAGGTTCCCTCTTATAGAAAAACAAAGTTCAAGCTTGTTGAACAAGCTTAAGGCTCTAAGCCATCCCTCCATAGTGTATGGAGGATGGTTTCTGTGCCTTCCAGCTGGCATAGCTGGCAAGAAAAGATCTTCAGGAAGCTGAAGGAAAGCTGCCGACTAGTTGAAGTGGTCGGCCAGTTACTTTTTCTGGTCTGCAAGAAGAGCAAGTGGTCGGCAAGTGGCTGGAAAGGCCAAAAAGTGGCTGTCAAGTGTCCAAATTGAAGCCCCAGAAATAAGCTTTCCAATGGCGCCAGCCTTGCATCAAAATTCCAACTATGCAAAAAGTTATGCCTGTTTTGGTGAAGTCGCGCAGTTTTGATCCTACCCGAATTTATGCCGAACTTCTCCCAAACTAGTTTTCTTCTTTCCTTTCCTCTTTTCTTCAACTCCAAACCCCTAAACAAGGTGTTTTGAAAGATTTTTCAAAGATTTCATCTCTCTTTCATTCATTTCCACTTTTTCCTCGCTCGGTTTACCAAAAAGCGCAACATTTAACGAAATGCAAGCCTCGGAACATCGTAGGAACTTTATTTCAAAAATATTTTGAAAGAGAGGGTTTTAAGGTCTAAAAACCATTCAAAATAGCTTTGGTTCAAAATGAGGTGTAAAATTGGGATTTGACTCTCCTCTTGCCGAAGGAATCGAACCTTTACACTGCACAACTTTCACCACCAAGTAAGCAATTAGTGACGTCGAAGTCTTAAGGGCGGTCAAAAATGGGGTGTCTACAGATGACCAAGCACTGCCCCAGCTAAGTCCATCCTATGAGACAAAGAGTGGGGGGGGGGCATTGAGGTCTGTTACTTGGTAGCTGGTGCAGGAATTTGCCCTTTTGCTATCTCCAGTGGGTACGTATTTCGCACCCTTTTTCAGTACATCAACTATTTTTTATTTTTATTTCTATTTTGTTTTTTATTTTTAGTTTTTGAGAATTTCCACTGAAGTTTTATAAATAGCTAGATGTTGCTTAATAATTCATAGCTTCCGTTATGATGTTGCTAACTACTTATTATTAATTAAAAAACACATTTCCCTCTTGTTTGTGATGAAAGATGTTAAGGAGCTATACGACATTAAATTTAAGGCAAATGTGATCTATGATGCTGATTTCTGTACCTTTAGTTTCACAGTTCTTTATTGATGGATGTTGAGCTGACACCCAGCTGTTCAACTAAGTACTTGAGAATAATTCTACTTGTAAATATTTCAATGTTGTGTGCTAGTGATAACAGTTGTCTAGATCTCTTAATTACAAGGGACACATGGTTCTTAACATTGACTTTTGTGGTTCATGTATGCGGAAATTATAGAAAGATACTGATCTCTTGTCATGCAGGAGCAGGAAAGGAGAGCAAGCTTTCAGAATGTAGGTATTTGATGTCTTGGAATAGCTGCACCAGTGGTATATCCAAATAGTGTAACCCATCAACTAAGTTGTTGCATGGTTGATTTCAATGAAGTGGGAAACAATCTGTCTGCTAAGAAGCTGATTGGTACCTGTGAGTTTTTTATACATCCACATCCTTGTCATTTACACCAATTCTTCTTACTGGATGTGCAAAATTTTATCCGTTTATCTTCTTATCTAACCAATAATAAAACTCAAAAAATATATATATATTTCATCTATTGGTTTAAAATTCTAAATGTAATTTTTTGAGACTATATTAAGAGCTCTTCTTTTTTAGTAATTTATAGTGCATTCATCAAGAACAATAGAACTTCCATATGCTAGTTGATTGATAGTATCTGGTTGCCCCTTGTGCTCATAAACATTTATACTGTCCATACATCTTGGTGATTGGTAGTTTCTAACTTCTAGCTTTGAAAATCTTCTCAAGATTTGATCAGAATATTAGAGCTTGGACAACACTTTGAATTGCCCCAAGTAGATTATTTATAGGAATTTATGGTGATGTTGTTTGGACTTGCGAGGCTATATAATTGCATATTTGCATATGAATACATGCTCTGAATTTCTGTTTACGACTCCCAGAATACAAGGAGAAAAGGAAAAAGAAAAAAGAAAAAGGGAAAAAAAGTAAAACAATAAGAATAAAATCCATGTATCTAGAAAATTGATCTTTGTGTGTGTGTGTGTGTGAGCAGGCAAGAGCACATAGAAGAAATTTCAAGAAAAGCAAAGGTGGTTGTCTTTGTTTGTTATTTGAAGGATTCTCCCATCTCAACAAATCATTGGTTTTTTTTAAGAGATTGTCAATTCTATTTTATATTGTTTAGCCCTTAACCTCTGATACATATGGTGAGAAAGCAAATTTCTGAGGCATATCTACCAAGAAAGCTAGAAGCATTTTCAGGAACAAAGTTGGACAAGAATTGATGCTTAATGCAGATGAAGTTCAGGAGTTGCTTTAATTGGAAAGATCAGTTTAACTTGCAGTTGAGAAACAGTACTTAACAGAGTTCCACACTATGGAAGCTTGGCTTGTCTTGCCGCCCACCCTCAATATGCAACCTCCAGCCTGCCCCGTGTGATGCTTCCTCAACACCACAAACAGAATATCATAAAGCTGTACATAATTTTTTAAGTAAATTTAAATTCGATATGGCTCATTGATGTGGCTGTTTAAGTTTCTAGTGCTTGGTAATATAGTGGCTAGTTGTTGTCTACACTATAATGTGATTGAATCTATATTTGAAACTTTATGTTCGAGTCTATACTTGAAACTGTCTGTTGGGCCAGTCTTTTTCCGATTAATTTTTAGTCCACTATATGTTGTTCATCAGTTCTTCATTGCTCCTAAACAAGGCCTTGTTGTGATCAAAATTGGTGTTGGTTATAAATTATTGCGGTGTTAGTTTTTGGTTATGGGCCACTGTGGTGATGGAGCTAGCAAATTGTCAAATCAAAATTGGTTAGAACTTGTGTAGTATTTGGTATATGTTAAAGTGGTATTAGTTATGATTCATTTGTGGGAGCTTTAGATATGACCAAGTGAAACTTGGATAAATCCAAAGTAATATTGGTCGTGACCTAATATGATTATAATCAATAATTCATATTAATTTTTTTTAAAATTTAAATGGCTGAATGTAGATTTCTTTTTTTTTTTTTAATCAGCAAAAAAGGAACTTTTTATTGATGAAGTCAGAGGCAAATACATCAACAAAAGAGCGAAGGAAGCTGCTACAATGCATGACAACAACATGCCTAAGAAGCACCCCTAAAGCACCAGCAGTGCACCAGTAATAAAAAGAAAACAGAGGAATAGCAAGGCACCATCAGATAACAAAAATCAATCTCTGACAGATGAGCCAAATCACCCATCAAATAAACCCTCAAGCAAACCCTTAAGCAGTCCCAATTGCGATTGTCACATTTTGCCCCTTATGGAATCAAGTCTATAGACAATATCATCAATTGAAAATACCACCCCTTTAGCATTATACTTCACAAAAAAGGCCAATCTTACGTATTTTTAGATTACATAACACAACCCAATTAAACTTGGCCCCGATAAACTTACATTCATTTCTAGCTTTCCAAACCAACCACAACACTGCAAAAATGAGAGCCTCCCAAGTCCTTTTCTCTAGCTTTTTAAATTTGAAGTCAGCCCACCATTGAAGTAGATCACAAACAGAGGCTGGCCTAACCCACTGCACACCCCATCAATATAACAGACTGGACCAAATTTTCCAAACAGAGGAACAATGAAGAAGAAGATGATCCATAGACTTATCACAAGAATGACGAAATTGGCAAACCATACTTGCGTTAGGCCCAATCACGCCAATATTTCGAAGGAACATAGCTGATTTGACTCTTCCCTTCCAAGTAAGCCATCCAAAGAATTGAACCTTAAGGGGAGAGACATTATTTCATAGCAGTTTTGACGCATTAATTTTTACCCCCAAACGAGATTCACACAATTTATACACATAATTAACAGAAACTGATCCAAGTGTGATGATCATGATAATAGAATCTGACTGCTGGTGCATCCTGCAAATAATTGCCAAGACTTCTAACTTCATTAACTTCCTATGAAAATAAATTTCTTTTGAAGTTGAAGTTCCATTTCTCATCAAAATTTCTATTCTCATAAAAATCTAGCACTGAACCTTCTTTTTCAGCAGACAAATAGAACAACCTAGGGAATTCCTCCTTCAAACTAATGTTTCCATGCCACTTATCAATCCAGAAGCACACTCTTCTCCCATTTCCAAGCTGAATTTGAGCATTGGAAATAAAGAAATTAAACAGACTTGGATTAATAAGGGCTTCTTGAATGATGTTCGACCATAATCTTGAGGTTCTCATCTCATTGTTGAAATTAGGCAACCACTTCCCCCCTTGCAATGGTACTTACTGCACAAGATCAATTCCTTAAGGCCTTTTTCTTCCATCCCAAATTGCCACCACCATTTTGCTAATGCACATGGATTAATATCTGTCAACCTTCTCACTCTCATACCACCCAAGTTGATGCCTTTAGACATTTCATCCCACCTAACCATATGTATTTTTTTTCTTTAAATCAAAATTCCCCCATATAAAGGAAGCTTGAATTCTTTTTTTTTTTTTTAGGTTAATCGTAAAGTTTAAAAAAATACAGCAAGGCTAAGCCCTCTCCATAGCTCTACCAATGATGTCTGCTACTAGCAGACTCCTAATTTCTGCTGGTGGTTCATTCACCACCAGTATATCTTCTGGTTGCTCTGCTCCAAGCTTTGCTAGTGCATCCGCACACAAGTTTCCTTCCTTGTAGATATGTTGCACATTACATTCACACCCACACATAATGATCTTAGCGTCTTCTATTAAGCCTCTGTATGGGGAGTTGATGTCTGTCTCCTCTGTTAAAAGTGTCACAGCTTGCATGGCATCAGTTTCAATAATCACTTTATTCTTATCCTTTTGTAGCAGCATTGTTAAGCCTTTGTATATGGCCCGTAACTCATTTTCAAGACTGGTCCCATCCTGTAGTCTGCCATAATAACCACACACCCAAGCTCCTGCTTCATCTCTGAACAGGCCCCCAAATTCTCCTGCACCTCCAAGCAAGGAAGCTTGAATTCTTTTAAGAACTCCCACTGGCATTTTAAAAATGGACAAAAAGTACACGGGTAAGCTTGACAAACAGATTTAATGAGAGTAAGTCTTCCATCAAATGATAGCAACTTCATTTTCCAATTTGCAAGCCTTCCTTTAAATTTCTTCACAACCGAGCTCCACGCAAAAATCAATCTAGGGCTGGGACTTGGCGACCCAAGGAATTTCAATGGAAACTTTTGACTAACAATTCAATGCAGTAGCAAATACATCAATAATGCCATCCTCCTCTCCCGTAACAGTTACGATACTTTTAACATAATTAATCTTGAACCCTGAAATGATCTTGAAACACCTAAGAAATCTTTTGTTACAAACAATTTCTTCCCAATTAGCTTCACAAAATAGAATTGTGTCATCGGCAAATTGAAAGTGACACACCCTCATTTCTTCTTTATAGACAATTGTACCCTTTAACAACCGTAATCCCCTTGCTCGCATGATGAGAATATTTAAACCCTTAACAATTATATTGAAAAGAAAGGGAGATAATGGATCACCTTGCCTCAATCCCTTCTCTGAATTAAATTATGACTTTGGGCTCCCACTTACTAAAGAAAGAAATCCTTGCAGTAGACACACAAGTCCGAACCCGAATTTCCTCATTAGATCAAATAAGAAATCCCCATTGACACTGTCGTGCACTACTTCATTAGCAATCAAGATACCATCAAGAATGTTACACCCACCAAAAAATGCCGATTATGCTTCGCTTATAATAGATGGAAGAACCTTGAGGATAAGACCTTAGCTAAAATTTTGTAGATGGACCCAATCAGACCAATTGGTTTGTACCGAGATTGTCATTTTTAGGAATAAGAGCAATAAATGAAGAATTTAAACCTCCAACTAATTTGGCATTGTTGTAAAATTCCTTAAAAATGTAAAATCTCATCTTTCATGAATTCCAACACTTCTTTTTTGCAATTTTTTTTTGGGGGTGAAAATGTGCATACACACACGAAAAAAAAAATAAAAAATAAAAAATTTGCATACCATGTATACTTGCTTTTAGCTATAGATTCTAAATATATAAATTGTTTTCATTATTCATAGCCACATTGGGTTATAAATAATATTATTTTGTAACTATTTGATTTTTCTAAAAATACTTCTCCATAAAAAATAAAAAATTAGGAATATTACAAAATTATCAAAAGACAATTTTACTTTTCATACTTTGAAAAATTTTACCATGTCTATTTAGTTATGTTAATAGGGTTTTCACAACATTATTATGATTATATAGTAAATTTTCACTAAAAGTAAAAGTTTCAAAACATTCCCAAAACTCTCTCTAAATATAAAAACTAAAAATAATAAAAAAAAAGGAAAAAATTGGTGATAAATCAAATCTACGGAGGGTATAAGGTATTAGGTGGATATTTTTTGTTAGTGAAAGGTCTATTCATGTGAAATAATTTGGTGAGAAGTCCTTTTGTTAATTTTGGAAGACATTTTATTTTCAATTTTACTCCTTAATTTATATGTTGAATTGTTTTTTGACTATTTGTTCAAATTTATATTTGCCTGTCAAATTATTTTCTATTTGTTCAAATTTATATTTATCTGTTCAAATTTTTTGGCTATCTATTCAATTTTTTGACTATTTGTTTAAATATTTTTTTTTATCTGTTTAATTTTTTTAACTATTTGTTTAATTTTTATCCCTTATCTATTCAAATATCTGTCCAAATTTTATTATCTATTCAATTTTTTCCCTAAATTCTATATGTCAAAATCCTATATGTTTAATTTTATTTTTATTTTTTCTCTCTGTTGAAATATAGAACCAAACCAACCCATATCTGTTGCAATAGCAAGCCAAACCAAACCCTAACTGTTATAATTTTTTTTTTGTCTACTCTCTCTCTCTCTCTCTCTCTCTTATCCTTATCTGTTCAATACAAAACAAAAACAAAAATTTATATATTTGATCATCATTATCAACAACAATAACAACAAGATACATTTCTTTTCTCTCTTTATCTAACAATCAATTCCCTATCTATTCTAGGCTTGGAGGGAGAAGCATTGATGATGATCATGAGCATTAAGGTCTGGATTGATGTAAGAAGATCAACAGATAGAAATCCTTGGGAAACAGATCTTCAAATCGAAGATGATCTTGGCTCTCTGTCGCCGATCTTGGCTCTTTGTCGCCGATCTTGGTTGGGGAAGGGACTGTAATAAATGTTATCATTAATGAAAAAGATAATTGTTGGCTTTTTTGGTTTTCGAAGGTTAGTATTGTAATTTTAAGCGTGCCAGCAAGGATCAATCAGTCCTTACAGAAGATTAATTACCAGCCAATTATCAAACGATTGTGTTTCAGTTCTTTCAGACTCAACGAAGAAGACTTTTACTGGTGGTTTTGTTTAGGAGAATTTAGCAAACAACAATTAAATGAAGAACAATTGTAGCATTTCATTAAGTAAAAATGAAAGACTTACAATGATCTAATTCAGCTTCGTAGAGGTTTACAGCAATAAGCTACTTGAAACTACTCTTATGAATGTAGTGCAATGCAGGAATTTGAAGTACAAAAATGTAAAGAACAAGAAATGTAAAAACTAGAAGGAAAATAAAGTAGATAAAACTGGTTTCTATGTCTGAGTCCGAGGGCTTCTTTCTGGGGCCTTCTCTGCTATTTATACTTCTCAATGATAACCGTCGAAATGAGCTTCTAACCATCGCTGATCATATTTCCTCACAGTTAGCTCTATTACGCTATGTCTGCAGTTAGGCTTCCCTTTTGATTTTGAATTTAAATATATGAGTAACTGTTAAAGCCATGTCATCTTGCATCTCCTTGCTGATCCAGTACTATGCAGATCCACAATAACCAATACTAACTGTCACGTGTGTGATTACGATTGAAGATTTGAATTGTCTTCCCGTATTGCCCTCATCTTGCCACGTGTTGAACTGTGATTGGCCTATACAAAATATGTAGCCAACATTACCCCCAACACTAATATACCCAATACTTGGTGATATTAGTGGATCAAGGTATTTTATCCACGTCTTAGAATGTGCATGGGCTTTGCATTTTTTTTAGAAATGCAATCATCATTCATCAATGAAACATTTGCATTAAATTCTCTTTTATCCTTTGAATATTCCCACTATCTCAGTATTCAAAAAGACTGGTACAACTTTCATGACCAAGCAAACCTTTTCTTACCTCGATCAAGTATTTGAAGAGTTGTTTGATAATGCTATTCGTCCTCGAAAGAACCTTCATGCATTGATTAAACACCTTTACCCACCTTCCTATATTCAAGTCATGGAAGCTTTTGCAAACTATCAACCTTTGGGTTACGAACCTATTGTCCATAATTCTTTAACCCAAAATTTTGCAAACATGGATATTGGAAGCTCTTCTTTTGACCCAAAACCTTCTGCGTGGGATGAGGCTGTAGTTTTTTCTTCTTTTGAGGCTTCTGGTTGGAGAAGCTTGCCAGAACCTGAGGAGTCCAAGTTAAGAGAGCGAATCAATCATCATTTTGCTGAATTTGTTGATCCTCTAACTTTCCCCCCTTTGCTTAGAGCTCGGTGGTTTACCTATATGTACCCATCAACCGCCGACGCCGTTTGGAAGACAACTTGTAGCATGGTACACATCCTCCGTGCCTACGAAGATAGTACAAGCCATTCGTCGTCCAGAAGAGGTATAAAGGTATAGCCCATCGTTATTAGCCCAGAAGGCAAAACTTTGCTCTTTTAACTAGCTTGATTGCGTCAGCAACCCCCAATTCCCTCATTCTTTCGAGATGGAAGCTTTTGCACCTCCTCTTCCGCAAAACTCTCACTGGATGGAGGAATTGAGACTTACTCTCTTTGAGGACCAGTTTCTCCCCTCATATAGCCCTCTATCTCCCCCTACTATATTTCAGCGATATCAAGCCCAACTTCTGCTTGCGGCCTTTTCTTACTTGCCCTTCAATGTTCTTGAGGATGATGTTCCTCTTAAGAACTTTCGATGGGCTTGTGGTGTTATGACCCGGGGTCATGTCCTCAACTCCATCGCCCAAGCAGAGCTCCAGATGTTTTTAGACCAACTCCCACTACTTCTTCATTGGTATCAAATTTCTGTGGCCACCACTCGATCTTTGGACCAAATCTCAGCCCGTCGAGTTCATACCCGGTATGAAGTAAAGAACCTCATCGACAAATATGATGATTTCAAGAATAAAGACTCTGCATACTGGGATGACTTAGACATGGATGAGATAGAACAAGGGTTGAAAGAAACAGAGTTTGAAATGAAGGCCGAAAAACTTTTTTATCAAATAAAAGCATATCGACTTCAGCAGCCTAGCTTGGAGAAGATAGAAGATAGAATTAAAAAGGAACAGAAGTTCATTGACCATAGTTGGAACAAATTCCATGACCTTGTCATTTACTCTATTCCTTATTTTTATGAACTTGAATATGTAGCCAAGAAAGGATTTTGATGTAATTGCTTTTGTCTTAATAAAGCTAAGATGTTTTCTCTTTATTTGGCATGGTCTGATTTTACTCAATTTGTCAAAAACAAACAAAATTAGGGCTTCGAATTTACCAATTTTGTCCTTCGAAACTTGATTCGATCATACCCAATGAATAACTGGAAACCCAATTTGAACTTTTCCAACATACGGATTGTAATTGACAACCTTTACCTTAGGTCTCCTTTCAGAATCAGAGCTTCGAATTGACCAATTTTGCCTTTCGAAACTTGATTTGATCATATCCAATTCTCCAACATATGGTTAATACAATCAAGCAGTTTCAAATAAACTAATTTTGCTTTGAACAAACAGTCTATATTTTCCAAAATATGGAAACCACTTTTAAGGACTGCACTGTTTTATTCTAAAAAAGTGATTCCTTCTGTATACTACTAAACTAACTATTGCTTTGAAACCTAGAACAAACAAACTGTAACCGTAAGGTATTTCAAATTTTGCTTCGAAGGATTTTACTCTCATCAAGAAACGTAAAAGCAGGTCTTTAATCCTTCTGAAGTAAACAAATACCTAGGCATTCTTGCACCCTTAGGTGTGGAATGTGCTTCAAAGCCAACTTCCTGCTTTCGAAGCTATTTGTCACTTGATTTTGGCGCCAAAACTTGGCTTCGAAGCCAAACATTTTATTTCGAAGCTAATAGTAGTATTTGAGATACGTTTCCCTTCATAACTATCAACATTGAGAGAAACTTTTCGCACCCGTACCCTTAGTACTTCTTTATGAATTCTGCCCACATAAAACGACTAGGTGTTTTTCAAACATAAAGGTTTAAAACACTTTTATTTTGTGCTCTCAATTCACTTGGTTGCCTAATACACAAACCCTTCATCTTCTGTTGGCTTTCTCTTTCCCTTTACTCTCTTTCCCAACTTCGTCTTTTGAAAAAACTCCTGTCAATGGCTTCTTCTTCTTTGAAAATACCAATTGTGGGGCGTGCAAGTCCATCCGTAGCCTGGAAAAGGATCATTGATGAAGAGTGTGAGAAATACAATGCTGGTGAGAAAAGTGCCATTGACGGACGTATCTTCATTCCCCGTCATCATGAGCAACAAGAATACATGCTTGGGCCTATTTTTAAGGTGATTCCCACTGAGCTCTCTACTCTGTATCCTTGTTTGGAAGATCATTGCCTCCTTTATGAAGGTGGCCTCGATTGGGGAAGCTGGAGGATGAACCGACCCCATCGCTGCTGGATCACAGTAAGACCAGAATGGGAGGAATGGTATGATCTGGTCGTCCCTGATAGGACACTGGATCTTCAGGAGCTTTGCCTCATCGACGCCTTTCAATTATCCAGGTTCACCATTACAGAGGACCCTTTTTTAATACCTGCTGCTCTTTGTTTTTGGAATTCTACTTTCAATTTCTTCCAATTTAGAAATGGGATGATGGCTCCTACTGTCCTTGATATCTACCATCTGTTAGGATTATCCCCTACTGGTACCCCCATTGGTCCAGACTATCCTGACCATAAAACCCCTTTTTTCCTTTCCTCTCTGAACTCATCCTATAGTGACTTTGTCAAGGTTGAGAACAAAAGAGAGGGTCCTGTGACTAATAGGGAATTTTTCTCTTTTATATTATATTGGCTTTGCAAATTCCTCTTCTGTACCTCTTCTTAGAGGATCATGCCTGAGTTTGTCCTTCTTGCCAAAGCCCTTGTTTTACAAAGAAAGGTGGCCTTAGCTCCATACGTTCTAGGTCATGTTTATAGTGCTTGTTCCTCTTTTTTGTGAAAAACCCTTGGATGCCAATCAGGGAGGCCTATTTTGGATACTTCAACTTTGACTTTTTGCATACTTCACTGATTTACAGTCTAAATGCCTAAGGTTTTTGGAGCTAAACCCTACCACTCATGGTATAAAGTTAGCCAATGTTTCACTCTATCCTTCTAATTTTGCTTTTTACTTTTGTTTCTTCCACCAACTCCCAGCTTCTTCTTCTTCTCACAGCTTCCGTCCCTTCGAAACTACCAATATTGGCCCATCCTGGTTGAGGACCTTTTTGAGTGATAGGTCCTGTTCTACACCCCAGCACAAAAACATGTGGGCCTCTATTCTGATTCCCAGGGAACTATTCATTGGGACTATGAACCCCAGAGCTTACAAGTGCATCTCTAAGCCCTATTGTCCTGCCTAATTTGCTAGGCAATTTGGACTCTCACAAGGGGTCCCTATTCCTCTCTGCAGTCAGTTCAATTTAAGCCTTACCAGCAGGGATTTGAAGATTTGAAGATCTAGATTGGAAGAAGCAACTTCTAAATTCATCCAAGATTTAATTGACTTTGAGTGCTTACCCTTCATACCTCAAAGCAACATATTGAAAAGGTGCCAGAATTGGTGGATGGCCAATATGGAGGTATTCCTCCTCAAGATCTGTTAATGGTACTGGATGTACCTCAAGCCAAGTCCAAAGGGACTGGAGCTGTTATTTTCTCCACTGCTCTTGTTACTCCAGCTCTAGCGCTTGCCACTACAAAGTCTGTTCCTGTTGTCTCACCTTTTCCTAGAGTTACTTGAGCTGCCTCGAAGAAAAGTATATACTCCTGCTTTTTTTCTCCTCTCCTCCTTTATGATGCTCTTGCCCTCACTTATAGTTTTTTCTTTGGTGTAGGTGGTGCGGGTGCCTCACAGGGAGATTCTCCCTAAAAGGTTCAAGCTTTGAATCTTCTCAAGAGCAAACAACAACAAAGGAAAAGAAAGCTCTTGCTTGACCCTGAAGAGGAGGTACCTGAGGTTCATGTAGAAGAAAAGGAAGCAGAAAAAGAAGAGACAAAAAAAGAGCAAGAGACACCCTTAAAAAGAAGGAAGAAAATGACTGTCTCTCTTTCTGATTTCACTGGAGACCCCACTCACGAAGCATCTGCTAAAGCAGTAGAAGCAGAACATTCCAAAGAACTTATTGTGTTTCAAAGGGCTAAGAAGAGGCGGCAACAACAAATGCTTAGGGATGAAGCTGCTGCTGCTAATGAACTCTAAAGAGAAGCTGCAAGAAGACAACAAACTGCTGAACATTATACCCCTCGCAGCTCTCTAACCATTTCCACCACTTTTGAAACCAGTAATTTCCTTCGTGTCTCTATTTTCCTTTCTCAAATTCTTGATACTGAGACTTAACATTACTTTGTATTTCTTCTTTTGCAATAACAACTACTCTGCCTTCTCCTTCAATAAGGACTCCTTCAATTTCATCTGAAGTTGAAAGACCTCGAACTGTGGAGCCAATTCAAGCAATACTTCCACTCCCTGGTCCTACATTTTTCATACCTTTCTTGAGGCAAAGCATTTCTGCGTCGCTATCATTCGGCTTAACTCTATATTTTCCTCTTTTATCCTTCAACTCTACCCAATTTATTCTCCTTTCAAGCCTTGCTGCTCCTTCCCCTTCTAAGGAAATTCCAGCTATTACTTTATCTCCAGTGATAGCTGATTCCCGTAGAGAAGACACTGGTAGCTCATCAGTTCCTTGTCCACTATTCCTACCTAGCTCCAGTCCCTATTCTCTTGACTTACTAGTAGCTAAGACTATAGAAATTGCTAGGGATACTTCATCTTCCTTTCCTATCCCTATGCAACCATCTCTTCCTCCTATCAGAGCCCTTTCTACACCAACCATGTCAACAGAAGAAGTGGACATTTTTGAAGCTAGACTAGCTAGCCTTTTTGACATGCCTTCCACCACTCCAACAGCTAGCAATGAAACTGAGCCATTAGTCCTAGCTGATTCTCTCTTAGAAATTTTTGAGAGCTCTTCATCCACTAGTAGGACTTCCTTGCCTTCATTAGACTTGGATAGCTGTTTGGAGTTGCTGATATTCTTCTCGAGGATCCCCTTCGAAGCCTTGCAAAGGCCTATTATCAAGAATGGCTTCCTCCAGTGCTGCAAGGTCGTTGAGCAATCCAGCATGACTATTTTAAGTCATTTATCTCAAGTGGTAGCTACCATTGACTTTTACATCAACATCTTCCATGTTGCCAAAGCTGCAGAAAAGAAATTGCTGAGAGACCAGAGATTTGTTTCCTAGATACATGCTGAAGTGTCAGAATTAAATGAACAACATTCATTTGTCTCCCAATTTCGAGCTCAACTATTAGAGAAGAAAGCTCGGCTTGAAGAAGAGTTATCAGATGTCAACCTGGCTTTAGATCGAACTGCCACCAAGCTGCAGATTGCTAACCAAGGACTGGTTGATCAAAAGCAGGAGATGGCCACAACCATTCAATTGTTCTCATCTCTTAAGAGTAGAGAGTCAATTGTAAAGGAACAGCTGAAACATTGTACTGACTTTTGGGCCAATTTTTGGCTGCATGTATTCAACTCATTATAAAATAAGATCTTTATTTATTATTTAAGTGTTTTCATGCTCATTTCGTTTAGCACTTATTATATTCCTTGTGTTTCCCACACGGTTGGATAATAAGGCTTCAAATATCTACCATTAATTTTCTTGGAGTGTACATATCCATTCAAATTTCTCAAATGATATGTTCCCCAAGGCAAGACTCTATGAACTTGATATGGTCCTTCCCAGTTAGGTGACCATTTGCCAAACTTGTAGCTTTTAATCTATATTGGGAGTATTATCTTCCATACCAAATCACCTTCATCAAAGCTAATGTGCTTGACCTTCTTATTATACTTTTTGGCTGCTTTCTTTTTTTGGAAAAGAATGCTATTTAATGCTGGAATTCTAGCTTCATCCACGTTCTCTAATTCCAAGCACATACTTTGATGGTACTTGTCAAGAACTAACTGATCCTGGCATCTCACCCTTAAGGACTTGATGTTAATTTCTACAGGTAGTACTGCATCATGTCCATCTACTAAAGCATAAGGAGTGACTCCTGTACTTGATCTTGGAGAAGTCCTATAAGCCTATAATACATCCAACAGTAAGTTATGCCAATCCCTGGGATTGTCTTCCATAACTTTCTGTATTCCTTTCTTTAAAGATTTATTGGATGATTCTGCCCGACCATTGGCTTATGCATAATAGGGGGTAGAATTAACAAGGCTAATTCCAAACTCTGCCACAAAAGACATTACCATCTTCCCATCAAATACAGTCCCATTATCAACAGTTATAGTTTGTGGGATGCCAAATCTGTGGATCAGATCTTTAATGAATCCAATAATTCCGGTCTGGTCTACAGCCTTATATGGTTTAGCTTTGACCCACTTAGTGAAGTAATCTGTGACCACTAAGATGAAACAATGATGCTTCGAAGAGGATGGATGTATTTTCTCTATCATATCCATAGCCTATCCTCTAAACGACCAAGGCTTTACAACCGCATGCAGATCAATTATAGGTACATGTCTTATTGTGCCATGCTTTTGGCATGCCTGGCAACCTATAGCATATTCTATGCAATCTTTAAGGATGGTTGGCCAATAATAAGAATGTCTTCGAAACAGCTATCTCATCTTTATACTAGGCTGATGAGCACCACAGATGCCTTCATGAACCTCAGACATGGCTGTCAATGCTTCATTTGGGCCTAAACATTCCAATAATAACCCGTCTGCCCCCTTTTTGTAAAGAGCATTACCATACATTATGTATTGCATAGATTGCAATTTGATTTTTCTGTTGGCTTTCGAAGATGGGTCAGCTAGATATTACATTATTGGATGCCTCCAATCTTATTCTTGTAAGTCATTATGATTGACTTCTAAGACCACATTGCTTTTATTTAAAGGTGGTATTACCTTTTGATATGTTGTTTGACTTATGTTCATTTGAGTGTTATCCCTTCTCCTAAAATTTGAAACTTTCTAAACCATATCATTAGCTTTATTATTCAAGAATCTTGGGACATAAGTCATATTTGCTATCTGAAATTGAGAAAGAAAATGTAATGCAACAACATAGTATGGCAACATGCTTGCACTTTGACACTTGAAAATTCTTTTCACCTGGTTAACCACCAATTGAGAATCTCCAAATATATCAACTGCATGAGCTTGTAATCCAATAAGTATTTCCAGTCCAATTATTAAAGCTTCATATTTAGCTTGATTATTGGAACAAGTAATTTCATCCACTCTGAAACCATGCATGGTTTCTACCTCTTGTGGTGACTTAATCACCACACCAATTCCAGTTAGACCATTGGCTTTTGATCCATCGAACCATATTTCTCATGGTTCAACACTAACCATACCAAGCTCCATTATCTCTTGGCTTTCTGTCTGACATGGATGATCTGCCAAGAAATTAACTAAAACTTGTCATTTTACTGCCTTTTGGGAGACATATTCTAGATGAAATTCTGATAAAGCTAGTATCCCTTTGCCAATTCTTCCTTTCAGCATAGGTCTAGATAACATATAAGGGGTTGTTTGGGGTGTCCTAAATAAGTGCACTTTTTGTCTTTTTGGACTAAAAAGTTGAGGAAAAAAAGATGGATATTTGGGTTAACTTTTTGTCTTTTTACAAAAAAATGTGTAATAAAAAATTGTATAAATAAGTGTATAGGAGAAGTAAAGTAGAATAGGCTGTATGGCGCGTTTTCTGTGTAGAGGGAAGAAGATAAGAAAATGATTGCCTCCTTCGTAGGGCAACCATTTGGACTGTGTTGTTCGGCCCGTGGGACCCACTATGAGTCTCATTTTGATAATCTAAACCGTTCAATATGTAGAACTCATCGAGTACTATATGCCTATAAAAAATTACATTGATTGGATATCGAAATTACATTGATCAGATTAGTTTTTTTTCACCAGTTAACTATAACATCATCCGTTTTTTTTTATACAAAACTAATTTCATCGTATAGTTAGCGATATTTGATCAATGTGATTTTTTACAGGGATATAGTACTCACCGAGTTCTACATATTGAACGGTTTAGATTATTAAAATGTGACCCGTGGTGGCCCCCACAGGCTAAACAACATAGTCTAAATGGTTGCCCGCGAAGGAGGCAATCATTTTTAAGACCAGTACAGCGCACAAACAGCCATCATTTCTAAATGGTTACATCACTTCATTTTTAAGACCAGTTGAGTTGTATTTTTTATGTTTAAATTTATTTCTTTTGTATTTTTTTGTGTGAATAGTGATAATTTTTTTGCTTTTTAAGTAACTTTTTGACTTTTTATCTTTTTCATGAGATGCCAAACCAGGCAAATCTGTGGTTGCAATTACCAAGATAGTTGTAGGCAAAAGATGGTATCTTAGTTTCATTGCAGCAAAATACAATGCAGGCACAGCTTTTTTACAACTGAATATTTATATTCACAAGAATTTAGAAACCTACTAAGGTAATAAACTGCTTGCTCTTTGCCTTTTTCATTGTCATGGGCTAAGAAAACTCCTAGTGAATCTTCTGTCGCAGCAATATACAACTTCAAGGGCTTATCAACCTTTGGTGGCATTAGTACTGAAGGCATGGCCAAGTAGGCTTTGATTCCTTCGAAAGTAGTTTGATGCTCTACTGTCCATACAAACTCCTCTTCATCTTTCAACCTTAATAAGGAAGAAAATACATTAGTTTTCCCTGCAGTATTAGAAATAAATCTTCAAAGAAAATTAACATGTCCAAGGAATTTTTGTACTTCTTTCTTACTTAATAGAGGTCTGGCTTCAATGATAGCTTTGGCTTTGTTCTGATCAATCTGTATTACCTTCTTGTCTACTACATAGCCCAAGAAGTTTTTAGCTAATACGCCAAAAGAACATTTAAGGGGATTAAGTTTTAACTTGAACTTTCTCATTCTTTCAAAAGCTGCTTCCAAGTGAAACAAATGTTCCTCCATGGATTGGGACTTTATTACAATGTCATCAATGTAACACTCTAAATATCCTCCAATGAGATCATGAAAGATTGTGTTCATAGCCCTTTGATATGTAGCCCCAGTATTCTTTAGGCCAAATGGCATTTTAACCCATTCGAAGGTGCTAATGTTCTCAGGACATCTGAATGCTGTTTTGTGGATATTCTTTTCTGCAATGCAGATTTGGTTATAACTAGAGTGCCCATCCATCATTGATAAAATCTTGTGTCCTGCTGAACTATCCACCAATAAATCTACTATGTGTATGGGGTACTCATCTTTTGGAGTTGCTAAATTCAGGTTTCTGAAATCGATGCATACCCTCATTTTACCATTCTTCTTAACTACAAGCACAATATTGGATAGCCATTCAACATACCTGGCTGTCCTAATAAAGCCTGCCTTAAGGAGCCTAAGAATTTCCTCCTTGACCTTTTGAACCACTTCAGGATTCATCCTTCTTGGTTTTTGCTTATATGGCTTGAAATTAGGCCTCATAGGGAGCCTATGTTCTAATAATGACCTATCCAATCCTGCTAGTTTATTATAAGACCATGCAAAACAATCTTTATATCTCTTTAAAACCACCAGCAACTGATCCCTGTTAAGAGCATTTAACCAAGCATTTATATAGGTGGGCTGCTGTGTAGAACCTTTCCCTAAGTTAACTTCTTCCAACAGGTCTTTTATCTGAGAGCTCTCTAATGCTCATTTCTTAATTTCTTCCATCTTCGAAGCAATTTCTTTGCTTTGTTCTGCTCCCAATTCCTTTGATTTAACATCTTTGCCCTCCTTCTCATAAACAAAGTTTGTCCATAAGGCTTCTTCTTCCTGTATCTCCTGGACTTTTGTTTCAATGCCCAATGCACAGTATTTATCAAAGGCCAAAAACTTGACCTGTTATTGCTCCTGCTTACAGCCAACTACCATGGCTTCTTTCTCTTACTCTTGCACCTTCTGGACTATTGATTTTATGTCTAATACTGAGAACTTAATTAAAGCCAAAAATCTAGTCTCTTGGGTTCCATCTTTTTGCCTACAACCAGGCATCATTGTCATCCTTGGCGACAAATTCTTCATCAGCACTTTCCTAGACTAAGTGCTTCAGGTGTGCTAATTCCTCATCAGCCGTCACTCGGCTGATCGGTTAGGTTTTCTCTGTATACTGAGTGGTGTCACTCCTTCAGTATACAATTTGGCCTCTGCAAAGTCTGCACAAGCTATGAAGGGTTGAGGGTCTGCATTGATCTCCTTCATCTCTCCACTACACAAGGCTATCATTATCTTCTGATGTAGAGAGGAAGTCATACATTTGTTGGTGTGAATCCAATCCCTACCAAGTAGAGCATTATATTTAGCATTGTTGTCGATAACGAAGCATGTCGTCATGCAATCCCTGGTTCCTACACTCAGGTTAATGGGCAAAATACCTTGAGCCATCTATTTGTCTCCAGCGAAACTAGCAATGGTTGTGCTAGTTGGGATTAATCTGGGGTTCCTTTTTCCTAGTTTCTTCAAAGAAGATTTCGGAAGCAGGTTTATTGCTGCCCCATTATCTACCAATACCCGGTTCATCTGTATCCTATCGAAAAGGGCCTTGATATACAAAGGTTTGACATGCTGTGTTATGGATGTCGTGGGATACTCAAAAGAGTATGAGAGGTTAATACTCACCTCTTCCTCACTCTCGTCTCCAGTTTCCATTGGTGTGGCCACTTCAGATTCGTCTTGTACCATACTAACTTATGAATCTTCACTAGAAACTGGAATTGGGTCCATCTCCTGACCTTCTTAGTTTTCATCTTCAGTCTGGAACTCTTATCGTAGTATATGCACCATATTCACTGATACTGGAGGAAACGAGCCAAATTGGACCATTGGCTGTACCTACTTCTTTTCCTAGCCAACTTGTTCAATTACTTCAGAAATATCTTCCATGTTGCATTCTGGCACTTCAGTACTAGTGACTTCCTTCGAATGATCTATTTCTGCTAGTTTTTCGATAAAAAATGTCTGTTCAGCCATGAAGGCTTCAAACATTTCCTCCTCAACCATCTCCTTCCTTTGGCCTAGGCCAACTTCTCCCTCTATCTCACAATCGCTTTCCATCAAAGCCCTTTCTAATCTTGCTAAACTAGATCTTTTTTTGGCTTTCAGTTCGAAGTGAACTTTGGCCAACTACTCTTTCTTGCAACTCCTTTTGTCTTGAGGAGTCGATTTTGGACCATGATCTAACTTTGGACTTTTTCTTCCCTCTGTCTGGCCCTTTGGCTGGACCAATGAGGAGCTTTCCCCACTTTCTTTCAGATCCTTCTGGTATTGAGTGTACTTTTGCTGGATCTTCCTCTTTTGGGATCTAGAAATCACTGGGACCATATTTGGTTCCTTTGTTTTTGGATGCTTTAGTAACACCCAATTATTTGGAGCCACCAAGGGAGGTTTAACCATCCTACCCTGGTCTCCTACAACATTTCTTTGGGTAGGTATTTCCTTAGGTTTGTTTTGCATGACAAACCAATTTGGAACTCTAGGTACCCATGAACACACTGGCTCAGTTGTCGAACTGTCTTTTTTTTCCTTTGAAGCCAGTTTGAAGCTGCCTGTAAAGGTCACTACTTGACCTTGACTCCCTATTTTGGGCCTAATTCAGGCCTTCCATGAAGGTGGCCACTTTCCATTTTGTGTGAGGCTGGTCTAGGGGGCCAATCTTTGGCTTTGATCCCATAACTTGAGCCCACTTCAAGTCTCCTCTCAGGATGATTACCCTCCATTCTGTAATAGTTAGGTGGTCTGAACTCATATAAAGGTCTCTTGCCATTGGAGTGCGCTCTAGTGGCTATTGGCCCAGCCATGAATGGCTGCTGCCTAGGACCAGTTAGATATGGCCTTTTGTTATAGGCATTGGTTGGTTTAGGACGCCTCTGCACATCCTTGTAATACTGCTTTCCATCAATCGGAAGCCCTTTCAACCACTTGTAGCTCAACCTGCATCTGGGACACATTTTTTGCATGACAGCTGCCTCTAAAGAGTCATCATCTAGTGCCTCTTCATCAGAGTCTTCCTTTTGGTTTGTAAAGCCCTGTCCATCAGCTAGTGAACTTCTAACATTTTTCTTGACAGCAGTCTGGCTGGCAACATGCATTTGCACATTAACCTCTTCCAATTCCTTCAAGGATAAGTTCTGGAAGTCTGGCACAATAACATTGGCTGCAACTTCTTCAATTTCTGGGAATGGATTAGTGTCAATCCCCATAGTCTTTTTTGCTTTAGCTAGGAATTTTAAACTCCCCATTCGAATCTGTTCTTGGATCCTGTCTTAAAAAATAATACAGTTTTTAGTTGAGTGAGACCAAGAATTATGCTATTTACAATACACTTTTCCTTTAAGTTCTTCTGGAGAAGGAATTTTGACTCATTTTGGTAACTTTAGGAAGTTTGTCGCAAGCAAATGATCAAAAATGTCATCTGCCTTTATTAAATCGAAAGAATATTTCCTATGAAGGTCTTTCTTTTTAAACTGCTGGTCTATTGTAGCGTCTTTATGAATTAATGCCTCACAGATCACAAACACTTTCCCTACGATCTCTACTACATCAATCTCATAATTAGGATCTCTATAATACGTCTTTTTATGATGCATTGCTTCAATCTTGTTCTTCTTCTAGTAATGATTCATACCTAGACACCTTATAGGTTAGTTCCACTAAGTCTCTACACTCAGTTGAGTCAAACTTCTTTCGAAGCCTAAACTCTAAAACATTTTGAGCTAATCTCACGATTTGAGGCTCTGGTAGAATGATCCTACATTTGTTTCGTGCTCTTTTGAATCTGGCAATAAATTGAGCAGCCTTCTCATCAGGCCTTTGACTCAACCTTGCCAAGTCTTCCATGGAAACTTCTGGCTCTGTTTGGAAGAATTGGGCATGAAACACCTCCTCCATTTGTTGTGAAGTTTGGATAGAGCCGGGTGTAAGGTTAATATACCATACAAAAGCTGTCCCAATTAGAGAATTTAGGAACAGTCTTAACTTCATGTAATCATTATTGGTAAATTCACCACATTGGGCGGCGAACCTAGCAATATGTTATACCATTGACTAGTTTCCATTCCTATAAAAAAGAGCAAAGTTTGGTATTTTAAACCCTCTTGGGTATTCATGTACCCTATCTACCCATTATGGATATGGTTTCTTGTACACAGGAGTTTGAACCCCCGAGCCATCGGTCCATACATCTCTCTAACAATATCAGCAATTTGGTTTCTAGGAACCACGTTTTGTGCTTGTTGAACCACTACTAGAGGAACAAACATAGGATTTGGTGGACAACCTTATGCTTGAGGTCCACTTGGTCCATGGGGAGGTATATTTGGGACTGGTTGTCCCTGTGGTGCTGGCTATTGTTGAGGGTATGGGTGATCCCTCCGAGCTTGTCTTGCGAAAGGACTTGCGAAAGGTGTTGGAACAGGTGTTGTATCTCTTCCAGTCGCAGGAAACCCTTCCAACCCCCTAGGTACGAATTCGAACAGAGGATTAGTGAACCCCCTTGTGCTAGGTATGGCTTCGAATATGGGATTTGGAAGCATCCTTATGCCATTTTCTTGTGTTGGCCTAGATCCACCAATTTGCATGGTTTCATTGTTAAGTAATGAGGCATTTTGATTTGTCACAGGCCTTGAAAGAGGCTCATACCAAGACTGAGGTGATGGTCTTTCATAGTTTTTATTACTAATTTGACCATTAGTATGCCCATTACTTTGCATAAGCTGTTTATCTCTAGCCAATCTTTGTTGAGGGACATTTGACATTTCCTCTATGTGCCTTACGTTAGTTGGTTGATGGGTATTCATTCAATCCATAAAGGATATTGCCCATCTTTCCATTGTTTTCATTAACTGTTGTCCCATGGCATTTACTAGGCCTCCCTAAGGATTCATTGGCTGAGTAGATGGAACAGTGGATGGTCCAACTCCATGGCCTTATCCAATATTTTGAACATGTGGTACTTGCTCCGAAGTGCTGGTCTGTTCGACCATAGGTTCTGATAAGACAGGTACTTCCGCAGAATGTGTTATCATATTATCCTCTGGATTAGGTATTTCTACCCCTCCTTCCACACCTTATTCCAAGCATTCATTTTCTCCTTGTCTCCTATGTCTAGCCATTTCAATTAGTTCTATTGGGTGTGCCAAAAATATATGTTGGCTTTTTTGACTTTTGAAGGTTAGTATTGTAATTTTAAGCGTACTAGCAAGGATCAATCAGTCCTTATAGAAAACTAATTGCTAACCAATTATCAGACGATTGTGTTTCAGTTCTTTCAGCCTCAACGAAGAGAACTTTTACTGGTGGCTTTGTTTAGGAGAATTTAGCAAACAACAATTAAATGAAGAACAATTATAGCATTTCATTAAGTAAAAATGAAAGACTTACAATGATCTAATTCAGCCTCGTAGAGGTTTACAGCAACAAGCTACTTGAAACTATTCCTATGAATGAAGTGCAGCGTAGGAATTTGAAGTACAGAAATGTAAAGAGCAAGAAATGTAAAAACTGGAAGGAAAATAAAGTAGATAAAACTGGTTTCTAGATTTGAGTCCGGGGGCTTCTTTCTGGGGCCTTCTCTGCTATTTATACTTCTCAATGATAACCGTTGAAATGAGCTTCTAATCGTCGAATTATCCCTCCATGATCGCTGATCATGTTTCCTCATAGTTAGCTCCACTACGCCATGTCTGCAGTTAGGCTTCCCTTCTGATTTTGAATTTAAATATATGAGTAACTGTTAAAGCCACGTCATCTTGCATCTCTTTATTGATCCAGTGCTATGCAGATTCACAATAACCAATACTAATTGTCACGTGTGTGATTATGATTGAAGATTTGAATTGTCTTCCCACATTGCCCTCATCCTGCCACGTGTTGAACTATGATTGGCCTATACAAAATATGTAGCCAACAATAATAAAACAAAAAACAACATAGAGACCAAAGTATTATAAAACATAAGATTGAAAATTTTCTTACAATAAATTCCTACATTTTTTGAGCATCAAAACAAGGAAATCAAATAAAGACATGCCTGCAAGCCATCGGGAGGTAGTCGTGCTTCATGGAGAGGTCCATGGCTCACTTGAGACGTTGGTTCCTCGCGTCCACGATCTCTTGAGGATGGCGATTCAAAGCTTCCTTCACATCTAGATCGTAATAGGGATCATATAGATTTACAGCATTTAAGGCGGAAAAGCTCAGATCTGCAGATTTGGCGATGTATAGTATTGAGGTATTAAGCAGCAGCGTGAGGTCAATGGCGACTCTGACAACTACAAGAGAGAGAGAGAGTGAGGGTATAAAGAGAGAAATGGTATGGTTTTGTGTGTGAGAGAGAGAGAGAGAGAGAGAGAGAGAGAGAGAGAGAGAGAGAGAGAGAGAGAGGTCAATGGCTAGATCGAGGTCAGCGATAGTGACTACAGTGGTGGTGTCAGTGACAATGGAGGTAGAGAGAATAGAAAAAAGAAAGAGAGGTAGTTTGGGTTTAGGTTTAGACAGTTTAGTTGTTGCTGACGACGTAGCAGAGGCCGTGGAAAGAGATGGCAAAGACGATGATGGTAATGGTGAGCGGCGGAGGGTGAGGAGAAGTAATGTTGAGAGATGGAGTGGGAGATGAGCTGCGGAGACAGAGAAGGAGAAGAAGAGGGAGAGAGAAACGTTAGAGAGAGAATGGTTTGGTTAGGGTTTGGTTTGGAAAATTACATATATAAATAAATAGTTTGGTCATTTTGAAGGAGTTTGTCCTTATGGACAAAGTATTTCAGTGGGGAAATTCTATTTCCACACATCTATTCATCTCTGTACACACATTTAATGAAATTTTATTTGAATGACAATTGTGTCCTAAAACAAAATTACCATAATAGATATCAAAAACACATCCATAATATTATACCAAAATTCTCTGTACACATCCTTTTAAAACAAAAAAAAATCTTAATACATTGTGATTTCATCTGAAAATGTTTATGGTAGCTCTGTAGTATGTAACCTTTATGCTTCGTTCTCCTCTTCTACTTGTACAGCTACTTCAGGAGATAACTTCTTATATTGTTTTTCTGTGAAAAATCAATTAAAAGGTGTACAAAAACTCTAATGCACTATAAATTGAAAAAAATGTAGACTGACATATATTTATCTAGTGGTCATAGTTTTTTCATTGTTTGTCACTTTTTACAATTTTAGGGCTCATGAAGACGGTGGCGAGAGGTGGTGTTGCAGTGGTGGGATCTACCTAAATCGCAACACAATCTGGCGGCGGTGACGGAGGTGGAGGGTCAGGGTATGTTTGGTGGAAATGCTGGTGAAAATCAAAGTCCAAACCAACTTTCCGGCGAGAATTACAGTTTGTTTGGATGTGTTGAGAGCGCAGTGGTCGAGGATGACCCGATTCTAGCTTGGTTTAGTGAATTCAACAATGAAAATGGCAGTTCGGTTCTCTATGATGGGTTAATTCGAACCTAATTTGGTGGAAATGAAGTTCCAATTTTTGGGGATGAAGCAATTCAAGGGCTGTCTGGCATACCCATTGAAGGCATTAATCAGTTTGGGAACTCTAGTAGCAAAGAAATTGAGGTTATTGAGAAGAAGAAGGATGGGCAAAGGGGATACAAATGTGTGGAATGAGGGTTAAATGGTGTGTGTGTACAATAGTTATGATTGAAGGATATAATTGTAATTTTTAGTGTGTGAATTGAGAAAATTAATCAATAAACAAATTAATAGGTGTGTGTATTGAGAAAAAATGTGCATTGAGGTAATCAAGTGTGTGGAAATAGAATTTCCCATTTCAGCGCCCTAAACCTTTGGGCAAAAAAAAAATTTTAAATTGAATTTATCGCCCAAGTGCCCAATAAAACAAAAGAAAAGCAATCATTAAATGTATCAATTTTTTTAAATTATTAAAAAAGGGTTAAATTACACTCATTTCCCTTAAAGTTTCTGACAATTACACCGACTTGCCATTCTTTTTTCAAAATTACACTGACCTCCTTTAAGTTTTACTTTTAATTTGCACTTGCTGTCCCTTTTCGTTAGTTGACCGTTAGTTTGACTAATTTTTTATTTTTTTTTTTCTTTTGAGAAAAGTTAGTAATTAGTTGTTAAATCTGCACATAGGGGATTTTAATTTGATTTGCATAAAATTTGAAGTGATTATTTGTAAATTAAGAATAAAAAGAATTAATTAATCATTTTTTAGGTAAACAAGTTAGTATGAATTATTGAAATCAAATGAGAAATATAAGAATTTGCATGTATTTAATGTAATAAATTATATATATAGTCAAACTATGTGAGTATTTAGAAATATTATTTAATACTACTGTAATAAATATATGTAGTATCCCAATTTGACTTTTATTAATTTAGATATTGAGACTAATCAATTTGTTCTTTTTTTTTTTTAATTTTTTTTTTTAAGGATAACTGAACTGATGTCAAGTATAGATTAAAAACTACTAAATAACTTCTTTTATTATGCAATTAATTTTTTAATTTGTTTCATCATCATTTTTGTCACAACAATAGGTTATTTTAGAATACACACCATTTTATGTTTTTATGTGTACCATATATAAGTTATAACATTTGTGGTCTTAAATATCAGAAATGTCATAACTAAACCACAAATGTTATAGCTAAATTTTTTTAGTTACAATAAAAAAAAAGAGTTATAACTAAACATCACATAAGTTATAATTAAAATAATAATCACATACTTAATGGTTTACAACAAAAATATCTTTAATATTAAAAACACTAAACTAACCCTTTTATTAGCGGCGTTAGTCACAAGAAGATCGGAATAATTTTTTTTTAAAAAAAAATCAGTGTAATTATCAAAAATCTTCGGACAGTGAATGTAATTTATTCTAAAAAAAATAAGCACTATTACTAAAACCACTATAATTGAACACACACAATTTTAAGATATAAGGTTATCTCCAATCCTTCATCAAATATTTTATCAAATATAAATTTGATGAAAAATTAGTTAAAACGGTACTCCAACCATTTCATTAAATCGATATCAAATGAAAGGAGAGTTAATTTTTTCATCAAATTAAGGAAACTTTAGACCTTTCATCAGATTTTGTAGGTGGCTGTTAGGCCAGACGTCCTCCTAGGCACCGTTCGGGCAATTGGGTTTTTTTATCTGAACGTCAAATTTTATTCATAGCCGGAAGTCCACTTAAACGTCTTACCAGACAAACGACCTTATAACAAGATTTGATGAAAATTTTAAATTTACTACTAATGTAAATCATATTAAATTAAGGTTGAATTTTACTCATAGCTGGAAGTCCACTTGAACGTCTTACCAGACAACCAACCTTATAACAAGATTTGATGAAAATTTTAAATTTACTATTAACGTACATCATATTAAATTAAGGTTGTGTTTGGTTTAGTTTTGGAATTATAATTCTCTTTTTGGAATTGTGATTTGAGTGTAGAATTGTGAGTTGAATTTTGAAAAGAGAAAATTTGTTTAGTTATGAGTTTTGAAAGGAATTTTTGAATTTTAAATTTTGAAAAGAGCGGATTGGGTTTACCCAATTGTTCACTTGGACATCCGGCCGGTTGACCGGAACAATACAGAAAAAAAAACTTTGTTTTTTTTTTTTTTTTTTTGCAATTGCAACCGGTTGTGAAAACTCGCATTTAATTATTCTTAAAAAATAATAATAATAAAAAAATAAAATAATAATAAAAAATAAATAAATAAATAAATTAATTTTATCCAGAGTTTATCTAAATTATATTAGTGTATAAGTTAGTTTTAAATTAACCCAATTCAATCACCAACAAAGGCATTATGAAGAATAATAATTTTGTAGATGTTCAATATTTGTTATTTATAAATTATTTTAATTAGGATTTAACATGATAATTATTCTTATTAAATACCTTAATTAAAAATCTTAGTGTATCAATTTTGAGAAACCCATACTAATATACCAAAAAAAAAAAAAAATCAGATTTTGACAAGATTTGGTGGCAGCAGAACAACACTTGGATTGCATGCAAATTTATTCATTGGAATTGAGAGATATGATCAGATAACCCATTATATGCATTGGAATTGAGAGATACGATTAGACCAAATAAAATGATTAAGAGAGGGGGAGAGAGAGAGAGAGAGCCTCAGAGGAGCTTCTATATATATTCATACACACAGTGTTCATATTTTCCTAAAACTAATCGGAGAGAGTAAGAAAAAGAATAAGAGGGAATTCCAATAAGCAAGCTTAGTAGAAGAAGAGGAGGAGATTAAGGTTGCATATTTTCTTACCATTTCACTATTCCATTTCAATCCTACAACTAAGTAAGAAAATCCTCTCAACCCTCTCATTTTTTTTTTAATTGTTGAATTTTTCAGATTATATTCATGTGATAAAATGACTTACTTACAGATAGAAATTTTATATATATGTGTATAAATTTTGTGATGTGTATATCAAATGTTTGAAGATATTGATGATCTTAAAGTCATGGTATTATTGTGGAAATAGGCTTGCATGTGTAGTTTATACCATTAAAGAGAGGATTGAAGACTTTTTTTTTTTTTGTCCTTGAATCTGCCAGAAAATTTGTACAAATTTTTAGATAATTTTATACTCAAAATTTGAAGATGATTTCTTCTACAAAGTTGTTGAGAATGATGTCTAGTTCATCCAAGAATTTTGGCAACAATTTTTGAGCTTTTTAGGAATTTATACAAATTTTTAATTAAATCTGAAACTATAAGGCAGATTTTACTATATGTTTGAAAATTTATTAAAAATTCTATATTAAGCCAAATCTGGTAATTTCTAACTAAAAGATGAAATTTGAGAAGTCTAGTTTCATAAGAAATTTTTAGATTATGGATTTGATCTATGAATTTAAGTATGGAATTAATTTAAGAAAATGTGACAAATCTGTGTCATAAAAATTGCTGGGAATTTTACAGGATTATTTATAACTTATTTTTTTGAAATTATTTTTGAAAAATTAAAACATCTTTATTGAGTATTCTGTTCATTTGCACGAATTTTAGAATTGTGTAAATAATTTATTATAATTTTTATTACCTAAGATATAACTTGAAATTTTCTGGATAGGTTTAAGATCATCACTTCAATCATTTATTTGGAATAAAATCAATTATTGTGTTGGTTTAATTCATCAAATATTGTAAATTAGTAATCAATGTATGGGTGTATGTGGTTTATTTAATATTGTGCTAAATTAAAAAAAATTCATGGGAAATTCTATTTCCACACACCTACTTACCTCAGTTTACACACATAATGAAATTTTATTTTAATGACAATTATATCCTAAAATAAAATGACCATGATGGATATCAAAACCCTAACTAACACATCTCATCTCTTCTCTCCTTTCTTTCTACCACCAACGACAGCATACAAACCCTTTTTTTTTCTTCCTTTCTCTCTCTCTTTAGAATCAATTTAATTTGTTTCGGTTACGAATCCAATGAAAAATAATAGAGAGGAAGACAATCAGTTATTGAAATTATTATTTTTTTTTTGAAAAATAATCTTCAAATCGAATTGTTTGTTGCCTTTTTCAATAAATATGTTAGATCAATTTCAGAAATAAGTGGTGGACGACAATAATGGTGGAAGCTGTGCAGTTTGCATCGTCACATTGCTCTTTGTTGGAAACTCAGAAAGTGGTGCTATGCTTGGTGAAGCATATCCGTCCTTGTGAGAGAGATAAAGAGATCCATGGTTTGATTCACTGGAAGCTAACTATCGAAATTCGGTGGTTGTGTGGGTGTGTGTTTGGGTGGAAAATGTGTGTACAATATTTGAGTTAAGGGTTATAATTAGAATATGTGGTGTGTGGAATAAGACAAATAATATCTAATAAAATTTATAAGTGTGTGCGCTAAGAAATAATATATACTGAGATAATTACGTGTGTGGAAATAGAATTTCCCAAAATTCATGCATGTGTGTGATTATGGTTTATTTTCTTTGTATCTAAGTTATTATATTCCTACCATGGTTTAAATTAATTGTTTATTTAAATTTTGTACATTAAATTATTACTGTGTGACATATGTAATATTTTATGTTGGGAATTTTAATGAGTTGGTATAACATTATTGGTGATTGAAATTTAAATAATTTGTGATAAAAAAAAAAATTAACCAAATGATTAATGATAGATGGTTAATACCAGTTGTTCAGGGTGAGCCCTAGTTTTTAATAATTTTCACGTAAATTGTGTCACGAAACCCTAAGATGGCACGGGGCTTATTTGAACCCTTATCGGTATTTGGTTTTGGAATAAGGGTGGATGTGCGGGCGGCACGTAGGGAAGTTACGTACCCTTGGCAGACCGTTTCCTTTGAGCAGACCATGGATGCCACGGCTTGAGTATATAACTCCGGGCGTGGACATCTTTTATAGTTCTTGAATATTTGACCAATGGGGGGTTTTCAAATTAACCGTGGCCATGGTTTAATGGTTGGTAAGAAAATCTCTAAGGTGGGATTTTGAGCGTCACCTAAACTATTAAAATTGTCAAAATTATTATAATAGTTGTTACATTTATCATGCTATTAATTATTATTATTATTATTTTAATTATTATGGTTTGATTATTTTCTCTTAAAAAGGATGGTAGGTTGGTTATATTTTCTTACTGTGTTGCAAAACTCATGGCATATATTTTGTTGCCTTGGCGTTTCATGCCAGATTATGTTGAAGAAGGGACTAAGACTATTTGGAGCTGCTGCTAATATTGAATCTTAGCTAACTTAAAGTCAAGACTTTATCAAAATCAAATTTTATTATCTCTTGTATTAGTATTTAAAAATGTTGTGATGTTGAATGTGAACTTGAAATTTTATTTTTGTTGTTGGACTTTGACTATGTGAGAATTTAAAATTCCCTAATTAGTTGTTAAAATTTTATCTAGCAAGTTATTTGTTATTTAAATTTTATGATGTTCCAAAAAAAATAAAATAAAATTGGAGCATCACATCTGTGATTTGAAATATGTATATATATATATATATTTGTTTTAGACATTTTTTTAAGGGTGAATTACACTAACAGTTCGCATCGTTTGAGACTTGAGTCACTTTAGTCCATAACTTTTTAATTGTGACACATTTGACCCTGAATTTTAAATCTTATTTCAAATAAGGACAACTGAAGATGCCATTGATTAATTTCAAGGGCAGAGTTGTCAATTTGATAAAATATAAATTAATTTGACAAAAATAAATGTCAAAAAAATATTTTAAAATTTTTAAAAATTATTTCTACCCACCAAAGATAAAATTATGTAAAATTGATAAATCTCTTACGCATTTATTTATTTTATCAAATTAATTTTATTGTGTGTTTGAATGATGATTGTGTAATGGGTGGTTACTAGGCTTTTACGGCATGTTTGATTGACAGAATTAGAGCATGAGATTGAGATTATTAATCCATGGACCAATAATCCTATGTTTGTTTTGAAATTTTGTTTCAGAATTATTAATCCAATGGATAATTAATCCAATAAATTTGTGGGATTATTAGTAATCCTACGTTCATATGTTTTTGTATCCAATGAAAATCAAAAAATGGATAAGGGGATAATTTATCCTACTAATCCAATTGGACAGTGAATACCACACTAATTTGATGAGATTATTAATACATTCACTGTTAGTCTTGTGAATCAAACATTGTCTTAATGTGTAATCGATATATTTAGTATATAAAATGTTTTTAGTCTTAGATTTTTTGATTTAATAGATTGTGATGATGCTGTTGATGAGTTCTGTGAAGTACTGAGATGGGTTATTCAGGTTGGGAGGGTCAGCTTGGGGGTCGACGACGTTGTGTTGAGAAGCCATGGATCTCATTGTGACCATCTACCTTGATGTCCGGGGAGGAAGACTTATCAGGAACGGGTCTCCGGCAACAACGAGTACAACTGTCAACCGGAGTGATGATGTTGTTCATCCTTGGGGGGCGAGCACAACTTTCAGTAGTCCCCCATTCCCAAGTGCAGCTTCAGTCCAACAAAGGGATGGACTGAAGGAAATAAGAAGTCAGACGGAGAGTAAGTGGGGCCGAGTGAGAGGAGGGCCGATCGAAATGAAAAAGGGGGAACCGAGCGCGAAGACTGACTGAGAGAAGAGCTAACCGCGAAGGGGGCCGAGCGAGAGAACCAACTGAGAAGTGTCACGACCCCATTTCGCCCCTAGTAGAATGGTGCCATGATGGCCAGTAATCCGAGATTACCAAAGGCCAACTTACAAAGACTCACACACAATCAGAGTATACATATAGGGCTTACAAGTGCGGAAGCAATAAATTTAAATCTAAGTAATCCATGAGAGCTGTGCATAGGTCCAATGAAATGACATACATCTTAACATGATTTACAACTTGGATACAAATAAAATGAAGTACATAATGCATCTTAATCAAAAGGGCTTCTCAAGCCGACATATACAAAATACATGAAATACAAGGCTATGAAGCATAATCTTCAAGACGATACAAAAGATGAATCAAACATCTTGCACATAACATCTTAGGCGTCACCGCCTTCTTGCTTGCCACCTACATATATATAAGGAGAGGGTGAGCTTGGATACTCAGTGAATGATATTAGTAATAAAGGTTTAAATGAATGATATCCCAAATCTTTATCAAAACAATACATATAATAACTTGTACAAAACATGGGATGAATCAAGTTCATCAATCAAATCTTTCAAATCTTCTTGGGATGTTTAACAACATCCACATAATACATGGGGTGATGACATTCCGGACAAAACAAGGGAATAATCGACCCGGAATCGATTAGACAAATCCACCGTTCATAGATTGTCAGTGGGGCCATCCATTCACAGACCGTCGATGGCAGAGATCTCTCAAACATGGTGTTACAAAAGCTTAGAGTCCTCTAGCACGTAAGGATTTTCCAAGAATGTCATCCAAAACAAGGCTAATACTTGATACTTAAAATAGGGATAATCATTCATGCTTAACAAATACTTTTTTCCAAAACAAGGCAAAGCAAAGCTTTATCAAAACTTTATAACATAACTTTATTAAAAATACCACTCACATAGCTCTTCAGACGTCGGGCTTAAAGCAAGGGTCCAAGTCCTACAAACACATGGTAAAGCCTACTGAATGCACTTCAAGAAGACAAGAAAGAATGCTCAAGGATGGATATGAAATGCACTCTCAAAACAAGCCTCACATGAATGCAAATGATCTCGGCGTTTCTTTTAAAACTCGATGAAGTCAAAGCAAAACATGTTGGAAGTTAAAACACTATTTTTCATCTCGGGAAAACATGCTGGGTACCAACCAGGTCTTGGCCGAGGTCCCACACCTCCTTGCCGAGGTGTGGGCCCAATGGCCACATTCAAGGAAATGAAGTCGGGAAAATCTGGGTTTCTTTCTGCTGAAGAATATGAAGAACATGAACATGAAGAACATGAATGCTCAATCACAACTTGTTATTACGAAATCTGGGATTTCATGAGATGAGTTCGAAAACATGGACCTGGGTACCCATACTTGAATGTCTTATGAAGACAAACACAAAAACATGAATCTTGATGTAAGCTTTCGGATCAAACAAGGCTTTTATTCAAGAACACATGAATATCACTTTCTCTTTCTAAAACCAAACTTTAAATCAATGCATGGCTTACAAATCGTGCTCGTTCATGCAATGCAGTTAGATGAACAATAAGAACAACAAGAGAAGATCAAGATTCTAACCTCAAAACACGGATTAAATGGCTCAAACTCTAAAGATCAAGCTTGGGATCTAGCTCTCTCACTCCAACTTCCTCTCCTCTTTCTAGAGCTTCTCTCTCTACCATGCAAGAGGTAAGACAGAAAAATGATGGGTTCGTTTGGTTTGAATTTCCCAAAAAATTTTGGGAAAATTTCTCTACAAATGAGTTTTCAGAAAAACTCAAACCAAACAAATTTTCTCAAAAAAATTTCCCAAAACTTGTAAACCAAACAAGTTTTCCAAACAAATCTCTCTCTCATACACATCAAATCAATCACTTTTTCCAAAATTCTCTCTCAAAATAATTTTTCAAAACATCTTTCCAAAAAAACCAAACCAAACAACTTTTCGTACTTTTTATCTCCCAAATCATCTCCCAAACTCAAACCAAACATACCCGATATGTTTCTAACTCTGCCGGCTGACTTAACCCTCAGCTGGGACACGTGGCACTATCGAATTGGTTCTCCTCAAAAGGTGATTGAAAGACAAGACAAGTGCATGACAAAGTGTATAAAACAAGCAAGGTGGCATGGGCACGCCGGCAGGTAATGATCTCGGGTTATAACATCGGCTTCGGCAAAAGGGTCTCAATGATCTCGGTTAGGAAGGATAACACTTGGCCTAGTTGTGCCACACCTCGGCCTAGATGTGCCACACCTCGGTCTAGGTCATTCCAGTCCAGGAACAAGATCATTTAGGTGCGAGGATAACATCTCGGTCTAGATAATACACATCTCGGCCTTGGTGATGAACACCTCGGCCTAGATAATGACATATCGGCCAATATGTCAGGGTGAAGGTGGAGGTCAACCAAAGTGGTTCCAAGGTGGTCCTAGGCGTAAGAGGTTCAAAGTTGTAACCCAGGCTTAAGATGACCTCGGCTTAACATGACCTAGGCTTGACATAGCATGGAAGGAACAAAGCAGGTATACAACACTTAGGCAAATCACATAAGCACAAAACAAGACAGGAACATTTACTTAAGCAAAACAAGTCAAAGTCGACAAATGCAAGCTTAACAAAACAAAATCACGCAAATGCACATGAACATGGCTAAAACATGAATGTGGGTTATTACAAGAAGAGAGCCGACCGTGAAGGGTCTGAGCGAGAGGATCGACCGAGAGGAGAGCCAACCGCAAAGGGGTCTGAGCGAGAGGACCGACCGAGAGGAGAGCCGACCGCGAAGGCGGCCGAGCAAGAAGTGGCGGCGGCGGGCGGGGCTCGAGGAGTGAGGAAAGCACGTGATGATGTGAAATGGAATAGACGGGGAAGGAAAAAGGTTGGGGCATCGGGGTGGTACACGTGGTAAGATCTAAGCCAATGGTGAGGGAGGTGAGGCGTTTGTAGGAAGCGGAGGGTTAGGATTATGATGGGACATGGAAAATGCAGGGTTGGAAACTTTCAAAATTTTCAAACTGGCAAAATTTAATCTTGATCCTTGGAATATAGGCAAACCGTGGGCATTTGGAGTGATTCATTTTACATATCTCTTTGCAAAAAATTGACACATCCTAGAGTTAAGCTTATTTGTTTTGTGTGACACGCCCCTCCAACACTTTGCGAACTTCCTCACACCAACGGCAGAAACAATACATAGAAATGCAGAAGAGATGGCTCGAGACGAAGCGCCAGCCATGAGGTTAGAGGCATTGGGTGAAGACGATGCGGTGGAGTTGGCAGAGCAATATAGGATGGAGAGACGAGAGGAAAGGGGGGCGGAGCAAGCGGCGCAAGCTTAGCCGTCTACCATGATCGTGGCCGCAAGGCCGATTAGCCAAGTGGAACCTAACCACTGGCACACCAAGGCCGACAAATCGACGTTTACGACAAAGGAGTTAGAGAAGGTACGTAGGAAGTACCAAATTCCAGCGGAGATAGAGTTGAAGTTGGCTACGTCAAAGGAGAGGGCGTCGGATGCACGTTCGATAGAGTTTACGTTGTACGAGGAAGCGTTGCGGAGGGGTCTGAGGTTGCCGCTTCCACAAATAGTGGTAGATGTGCTGAACCATTTAGAGGTGGAGCTAGGGTAGCTGATGCCCAACATATGGAAAATATTACTGGTCTGTGCGATCGCATGGCCACAGGCGACCGGTGGAGCAACGATGACAGTGGGGGAGTTCTTTTTATGGTACAAGGCCTCCGGACAACAAGAAACATGGGTGACCTTGTAGACGGTGGCAGACAGAGGGTTGGTGGCGGGTTTGCCATCCTCATTGACGGGGTGGAGACCGAGGTGGTTCTATGTATTAGCGAATAGCGGGAGGGGGGTGCGCACAACGTGGAAAGTTCCCACAAAGTCGGTGGAGCCAAGGCTAGAGGCGGAGGCTGAGAATAGGGTGAAACGGGTGAAGGAGTGGAGGGAGAAGGAGGGTGTGAAATAGGATGACCTTATCTGACCTTCGTTGTCACACCCCAAACTCGCCCCTAAAAGTTTGGGCATGACCTACTCAAAAACGAACACTTAACCTGATATACATAACATATGGGGCCTGAACGGAAGCATTTAATATCATACAATAACACAAAGTAACATCCATTGAGCTACCACTACTATGCCAGGATCACAAAGATTGCATAAGGCGAATAAACATGTAGTGACATACACTTGAGAGCTAGTTATATACGTTTCAATCTTAGACCAACAATTAGAGTGCAATGCTAAAAGTTTAACAAAATTCCACAAAATGCACAGGCTTTAGCTAAGTGCCTGGACACATTGAGGATGACAAAAGGGAGACGCGCATTGAGGATTAAGGCTGACCTCCAGATTGATGACCTACAGAAGCAAGCAAAATACAGAGTGAGCTAAGCTCAGTAAATAATAGTACTTAAACTATTTAATGATTAATGTGATTTGTAGTATTTACAACGTGTATAAATGCAGAGGTCATATAGTTAATCTTATCTTATAAACATATCAGAATGGCTTTGAGCCTAGATTTCACAGATTGGCCATAGGCCTCACAGATCTCACAGAACGGCCATAGGCCTCATAGATTTCATAGAACGGCCATAGGCCTCACAGATTTCACAGAACGGCCATAGGCCCAGACATTAACAGATCGACTTTAAGCCCAGTTCATATATGTATGGGCCCAAGAGGTGTCTCGTATGGATTCTAGAGGTGACTCACACTGCAACACTTAGTTTCGTACAGCACTTTGTTCCATGTCGGAAGTCAACAGGTTTTAAAGACCGAACAATTCATTTAATGTCATCGCATAAACCGAACGGATAAACAGAACAGAATAATCCTAGATTCATAAGAATACCATCACACAATAGTGTACATAAATTATTCCATGGTTTATTATAAGTTGACATAATCGTTCTACGTATATTAGAACATTAACAGTACCCATTGACAGAAGACACGTGTACCCTTACAGCACTATTCGTAGGGACAGAACAATTCACATTATAGTGTGAGTCACATAACAATGTTATTGACTTTTAACTCTTTCCCACAGGTTGAGTCATTCGTAGGTCAATCCGATATTTATCATAGTTTCTCAACGGTCCCTAATGTTTAAAGCAACCCGTTGTTCTATCTGATTATTCCTTCCGATGATCCATTCGAGGCAGATATCTATGTCATACAACATGTGTTGAACCAAACAGACTGTAGGAGTCCCTGATAGGAAATTCGGGCTATCATGTTCCCCGTTCACAATATCATGTTCTCGGTAATCGGGGTTACGTTTACAATTTCTTTCTATCAACCAATTTCCCAGTATAAACAGTTTGTATGCAATTCTTATGCGGAGTCACAGGTAATTTACAGGTTAGAGCACATTAATGATAACCGGAATGCAGAGAAGTTCCAGAGTCATACCGATGTATACGGAATTTTACCACGTTCACACCGATTTCCAATTAACATAAATATTAACGTATTTGCTTGCAAAGAACAGAGCGTTAATAATAAGAATTATTAACAGTAAGTAAATGCACGATTACAGTACTACTACTCACAGTGCGTTGATGGTGTGGTAGTTCCTCCCGGTAGGTGCCCTACATACATACACAACTTGCAACTTAGTTCATTTCTCTAGTTAAGTCATCTTCTGACTTGTTTGGCTTCGAATGAATTTACAACATTAAAAAGGCTTTAAACATAGATTTCAAAAATATCAGAGGGTCCAGCACGTAAGACGGAGCAGACATATTTTTCCAGCTTGGGCTGTACGTGTGGCTGTGAGCCCTGCACGTGGGGTAGTTGGTCCCGCACGTGCGGCTGGGAAGCCCCGCACGTGCCTTTTTAGCAGTAGCTAAACCCAGAAATCTCCCTATTTTTCGCACGTGCGGCCATGACCCCTGCACGTGCGGCGATTTCCCCTGTTGCCCAGTTCGAAATTCAACCAACAAAACCCAACTTGGTGAATGTTTGCAAGGCTCAAAATAAGTCCATCATTTGCTAGCATATGGGCCAAAAATCATATAAATAGAAATTACAACTATGTATCAATCTAATATGAATTAGATCCTTAATTTAAACCCACAAACATACTCAATTCCATATCATTTCCATCTTCCACACACACACACCCACATGCACATACACACTCACATATGTGACCATTTATTTCCATGGATGAGTTCAAGCTTGATAAGTGAAGAAGTAGGATGTAATTTCTCACAAAATAACTCAATACAACTCCAAATCAATCCAACACAAGAGACAACCACTCAATCAATCACTTAACACATACATTATAGCGACCCCAGCCTTTTCCCATTTGGTTGTTGTATCCAGACTTACGTTCCGTAGATCCTGTTGTTATATAATCATTGTTGTTGTCTTTTAATTTCTTATTTCTGAGTTATGGGATGCATTGGGCAGGTTTGTTACAGGTTGTGAGTGTTTGGGAGCAAAGGGTTGCTGCCCAAAATTTTGACCCTTTGCTCGAGCGAGAAGTTCGTCGCTTGAGCGAGCTCTTTGTTTTTGGTCCGTCGCTCAAGCCAGGGTTTCTTTGCTCGAGCGAGCGACTACGTCTACGTATAGACCTGAGAGCTATGTTCCTTAGCTCGAGCGAGCTTCCCTTCGCTCGAGCGAGCGAGGTGTATGTTTTCGAGTTCTTCGCTCGAGCAAGCATTATGTCGCTCGAGCGAGATTCTGGGTTACAGACCTGAAGCTTTGAGTTTTTGGCTGAAGCAAGACTTTCTTCGTTCGAGCGAGATTTCTTGTGTCTGGTCGCTTGATCGACCAATCCTTCGCTCAAGCGAGGCTGTTTTATATAAATACGCAGCAACGGTTTTAAATACACTTTTTCATCCTCTTTTTGATTTCAAAACCCTAGGTCCGTGTTTTCTCTCCCTCCACTTACCTTCTCCCTTAGGTTTCATCTATTTTTAGGGTGTTTCTACCCTAGGTTCTTTATTAAAAAGATAGAGTGGGTTGAGGACTTCGTTTTAATCTGAGAGTTTGGCGGTTTGGAGCACTTTGAACTTTCGTCATCTTCTCCATTCAAGTTCTTTACTTCGAGGTAGGGATAACCTACTCCATACTATAGGTTTTGTCCTAAGTTTTGGTCATTTTGATATGTTAGTGTTGTTCGGTAATTTTGGGAAAAGCTAGGGTTTGATTTATAATTTAAAAAGCCCTAATTGTTGTAATAAATTAATTCGTATAATTAATTTTGGGAAAATGGGGAATTTGATTTAATTCATGAAATTGGAAAATTATGAGATTAAATGGTGTAGTTGGATAATTTAATCACTCACCTATGAAAATGTTGAGTTTATATTTGTTGATACATTTATTTCCTATTTAAAAATAACTGTTTTGGGCTATCGGTGGAGGATAGTCGTGATTGTTGGAGACATTGCATGTCGATTAGGGAAAACTAAAACTAATCACATTAAATAAGTCATTGAATATGACAGTTAAATTAATACAGCAAATACGTGTATTGATTGAATATTGTGTATGACAAGTGTTTAATACATTGTATATGCATATTGTTTGGGAGGAGATAGGAGATGTACTCCATGGTTTGATGGAAGATAGGGGATGGACTCTCAAACCTATTTAGGAGGAGAAAGGGGATGGACTCTATTAGTACATCAATTATGTGTACTTATTGATTTATGGAAGTGTTTTAGTATGAGTCTTAGTCTTATTTAATTGTTGATATTGGAAGTAATGTTAATGTGAGATGTAGTCTCACTTTGTAGTTTGGCCAGGTTCTGAGCCATGTCTGTATAAATGGAAAGTTGAATAATAACGGAATGTGAAACATGTCTTGGACATTATTGTCATGAAACTGAATTGTGTAATAGTTGATTTAAAGTGTTAACCATCTATTGAATGCTATTGCTTTAGTCAATTTCTATATTTGGTTTAGTATATTTCTGCTGGGCTGTGGCTCACCCTATATGGGAACATCATTTTCAGGTTCAGGTGATATGCTACCCCCAAGGACTTAGCTTGGAAGGATTTGGATTTGAAGACTTGTTTTTTTGTTATTTGTTATTTGATATTACATGTAAACTCAAGTCGAGGGCTTAATTTGTAGTTGAGTTAGTACTCACATTTTGTGTCCAAGTGTTGGCTTGGAAAGATGTAAGCCCGTAGGGCATTTACTTTCGATGTTACATGTAATGTCTTTTAATAAGAATACTCTGATGAATGGAATAATATTTGGTTTTCTTATATCAATGCATGTCAATATTATGTATATTATGGGTTTATTTTGAGGGCGTGACATACATAATCTATATTGTCAATTCTAACTTACATAATATAGAGAAATTCCTACTCAATTCCAAGAGAGGGGTCAATTAGAGTAGGTTAAACATACCTTGACTTAGAGTCTCTAAGAATCCTCCCTATTCTCCCTATCTCTCCTTGAAGAACTCCCTCTCAAGACCTCTTCCTCTCTTCCTCTCTAGTTCTCTCTTCTCTCAGGAGATATTTGTGTAATGGATTGCCAAGTCAAATGCTTAAGGGACCATTATAAATTAAACCATTATAAATATAAAGTGAATAAGATGAAATTTAATCAGTTTAATCATTCTAAATTGAAATTTCACAGAAAATTATATTATAACTTAAAAATTATGCCGATCTCAAATATAAAATCAATTTCAGATTATTAAGCCTCTAAGGCTCTCGATTTCCGATCCAAACATTTTAATTGTGACAGATATGTTTTCTTATTCAACAGATATATGCCTATAATCCCAAGATTCTTTTGCTTAAACTTAATTTCACAAGAAATTTCACATTAAGCATTCAAATGCACAGAATAAGGGACTGAAAGTATACCAGAAACATGTTCGAGGGTCGGGTTATTACATTCGACCTTGTTCGCTTTGTATCTGGGGCTGCAGCCGACCGAGGAGAATCCTGCACGGGAGGAGTTGGAGGCTCTGAGAAAGGTGCAGAAGGCAAAGGAGCGGAAAACTTTTGCCAAGGCGGACAAGTACAAGGAATTGCAGTTAGGCCCTGCGCCTAAGCTGGTCATAAGGGAGCAAGTCCGACCGCGTCGCAAACCATTGCGAGATAAAGATCTGACGGATTTTTCACCGCTGCCGCCCCAAGTGGATCTGCTGAAGGAGAGGAGCAAGCAAGAGGTGGAGGGGGTGTTGAAGAAGAAGAAAAAGAAGGCTACTGCTCTGCCCGTGAGCCATTGAACCTCCTTGACCATTTTGGGAGACTGCATTTCTATGAAGGCCTTGATCTTTTTAGGGTTAGCCTCGATGCCCCGTTGGCTAACCATGAAGCCGAGGAACTTCCCAGATCCTATGCCGAAGGCGCACTTCTTCGGGTTCAACTTCATCTGATATTTGTGTAAGGTTTCGAAGGTTTTTTGTAGGTCTACCAAATGATTAGAGGAGAGTTTCATCGACGTAGACCTCCATATTCCGGCCTATCTGGTGTTGAAAGATGGCATTGACCAGACGTTGGTAAGTTGCTCCGGCGTTTTTCAAGCTGAACGGCATAACACGATAGTGATAAGTTCCTCTGTTTGTGATGAAGGAGGTGTATTCCTGGTCGGCCGGGTGCATCAGAATTTGATTGTAGCCGGAGAAGGCATCTATGAAACTAAGCATCTGATGTTCGACAGTTGTATCGACTAGCAGATCTATTTGGGGGAGGGGGTAACTATCTTTGGGGCAGGCTCGATTAAGGTCGGAATAGTCGATGCAGATTCGCCATTTACCATTATTTTTACAGACCAAGACTACATTAGACAACCATCTGGGATAGTCCACGTTTTTGATGAGCTTAACTCTAGGATGTGTCGATTTTTCGCAAAGAGATATGTAAAACGAATCACTCCAAATGCCTACGGTTTGCCTATATTCCAAGGATCGAGATTAAATTTCACCAGTTTGAAAATTTTGAAAGTTTTCAACCCCGCCTTTTCCATGTCCCATCCTAATCCTAACCCTCCGTTTCCTACAAACGCCTCACCTCCTTCACCATTGGCTTAGATTTTACCACGTGTACTACCACGATGCCCTAACCTTTTCCCTTTCCCATCTATTCCACTTCACATCATCACGTGCTTTCCTCACTCCTCGAGCCCCGCTCGCCTCTGCCACTTCTCTCTCGGCCACCTTCGCGGTGGGCTCTCATCTCGGTTGGTCCTCTCGCTCGGACCCCTTCGCGGTTGACTCTTCTCTCGGTCGATCCTCTCGCTTGGCCCCCTTCGCGGTTGGCTCTTCTCTCGGTCGGTCTTCTTGCTTGGTCCCCCTTGCGATCGGCCCTCCTCTCGGTCAGTCTTCTCGCTTGGTTCCCCCTTTTTATTTTTGATCGGCCTTCCTCTCACTCGGCCCCACATACTCCTCGTCTGACTTCTTATTTCCTTCAGTCCATCCCTTTGTTAGACTGAAGTTGCACTTGGGAATGGGGGACTACTGAAAGTTGTGCTCTTCATTAATCATCCCTCTTCAGTCCAATATTTCCCTCTCTAATTAATCATCCCTCTTCATTCTTATTTCTTCTGTTTCGTTCTCTCTTTATTTCCTGATGCCCTAGTCCTCCTCCTGTTCAATGCAATGATCTCCAAGACACTGTAAATTCATTCAATCGCATGATCCAAATACAACCTTTTCCCCCTATTTCTTATTTCAACAAAGCTTTAGGTCCTCTTTTGAAAATGGGTCATTACAACATCGCACTTCCTCTTATTGGGAAATTGCATTTTCTAGGCATTCAGGTCGATATCTTCACCTTCAACATTGTTATTAACTGTTATTGCCGCCTGAATTAAGTCTATTTTGGGTTCTCTCTTTTGGGTACCCTCTTCAAACGCGGTCATACACCCAACGTAGTTACCTTCACAACTATGTTAAATGGACATATTTTGGATGATAAAACCCCTGAAGCTGTAGAGTTATTTAAGAATTTAATGAGAATGAGAGAAATTGAACCCAACGTGGTTATGTATGGAACCATTGTTAATGGGCTCTGCAGGATGGGAAACACTATCAGGGCTATTAGTTTGCTCAGGATAATGGAAGAGGGAAGTTGCAAACCTAACACGGTAGTGTATAACACGGTCATTGACAGTGTTTGCAAGGATAGAATGGTGGATGATGCTATGAAACTCTTTTCTAAGATGAATGAACAAGGCATTCATCAAGATGTTGTCACTTATACCTCTTTGATTCATGGCCTATGTAATTTTGGCCGGTGGAAGGAGGCAACCGGAATGTTTATAGAAATGTTGGATAGTGGTATTGCTCCGGATGTTCATACGTATAGTGTGTTGCTAGATGCATGTACCAAGGAAGGGAAGATGAAAGAGGCAGAGGGGGTACTTGAAGTCATGATACAAAGAGGTGTGGATCCTGATGTAGTCACATACAGTAGTCTAATGGATGGATATTGTTTGCAAGGCCAAATGGATGAAGCAATCAGAGTGTTGAATACCATGGTGGTGAGGGGCCTTCACCCTAATGTTTTTAGCTATAACATTCTAATCAATGGATATTGCAAGAAAATGAAAATAGATGAGGCCTTGCATCTCTTTCAAGAATTGCATTGAAAGGGGTTAAAACCCGACAATGGAACTTTTAGTGCTATGTTACGGGGTTTGTTTCAAATAGGTAGATATGGAGCTGCTCAAAAACTTTTTAATGACATGCTAGCTGTAGGCATAATTCCAGACTCTCAAACTTTTGGTATCTTATTGGATGGGTTATGCAAAAATGGGCATATTTCTGAAGCATTGTCATTATTCCACATGATGGAAAGGAATGGTTTAGATCTTAATATTGTTATGTACAGTATTCTCATTGATGCATTTTGCAAGGATAAAAAGCTTGATACTTCAAGGGCTCTTTTTAGTAACCTTTCTTCCAAGGGATTAGATCCTAATGTTAAGACATACAATATGATGATACAAGGTCTTTGTGAAGAAGGCCTACTACATGAAGCTAAAGAGTTGTTTGTTAAAATGAAAAAAAATTGTTGCTTGGCAGATGATGTCACTTACAACACTATTATCCGAGGATTTATTGGACAACACAAGTGCTATGAGGCATTAATACTCGTTGAGGAAATGGTTCAAAGGGGTTTTTTGGTAGATGCATCAAATTCTTCCTTGATCATAGATATACTCTCAACTAAAGGACAAGATCCTACTCTCCTAGAAGTGATAAAGAAGTTCATGCCCAAGGATAGTCACGGAATGCGAGAGATTGAGTAAAGTGCTTAAGCTGTGAAGGGAAAGCTACACACATATTATAATATATATTATTAGGTGAAGCTCCTTTTTTTTTTTTGTTATATATTGACATGGGCTTATACTTCTCCATCAACGATTTTGGACTTGTGGCTACATGACTTTGCAACATTATTTTCACATGTTGTAGATTCTTGTAGACTAATTGTTACCTCTCTCTCTCTCTGCAGTATTTTAATTCACATGATACAGATTCAAGTAGATTCTTTTTTAGTCCCCACTGAATTATGTACAAGCGGTCATTTCTTAGGGATTTAGGACAAATGACAACCAATGGTACTTTTGGAGATTTCTTTCTTAGTAGTGTAGAAGATTAATTATCTCTTAATGTGGTGTTGGAAGAGGCATAACTGTTGTTGTATGCTAAATTGGTTGTAAATTACAATAATGGTTGGTCTTTGTGCTCTATGATATTTCTACAAAGCTTGCAAGGCTTTACATCATAGATAAGATTGTCATTGTTAAAACTTAAATGGAAGAAAATAAAAATAAAAATAAAAAGATCAATGAATAAACCATTCAGAAGTTGATACTCTTCCCTGTAGCGGGTTAGGCAATTCTCGCTTTGTTCGAATGCCTATTGTTGATTTATAATTTTCGTTTATGTATCTTGTGCATAATGCCTCATAATTCTCTCACCCTGTCAAAATTTTTGATTCCCCTCTTTTGAAGGTTCATATCACAGCTACCGCGCTAAGCAACCCCACTCACATACCTCGGTGCTGACATAATTCAATGACACCTGAAAATTCCTGTTGAATTGACAACTGTTCCTTTTCGTCTAATCTATTTCGAATACGATATTATTTTTATATTATTCTATTGGTATTTATTAGCACGCTATATATTCTTGTGTTGATTGTGATGACTATCAGAAGTTCATTCATGTTTTTGCTCCAATTGAAGGTCATGTATTGGTAATTGACTTCATCAACTAGAGTATCAGCATGCTCTACAAAGGTAAAGTGAATGGGCCCTTAAGGTTCGGGTTTGGACTCATCGATCTAGTTTTAATTTGCACCCTCATTCTGATAATGGTGCAGGGACTTTGTTAAAGGACCTAGGTGCTGATTATGGAGATTATTCAAATCTTTGATGGAGTTTTAAAGGCTGTATCATCTTAGACTGGGAAGAATTCCTTGTGCAATCAAAGAATTTTTGAAGTACCTGCAACTGCAGGAGCTTAATCTTTGCTCTTTGTTTCCTCATACAAGGCAAGTGTCTAAGCTTAATTCCCCATCATTACATCCCAAGGGTAGCAGCCTTTTTTAGCACCACAAGCATCAAATTATTCTTATTTTTATTTGAGTAAATTACACATACACTGACCTCCCTTGAGGTTTCTGACAATTTCAAATTTAGCCTTTATGATTTTTGAAATGACTTAAGACACTGCTGTGTTAACGGAAAGCATTTTTTTTTTATAACTATTTTGCTCGTAGTCATAATGTTATATAAAATTTATTTTTATCATCAAATTCAATAAATTTTGAGAAGACAAATATGCCCTGAATATCTCACTCAATTTATCAGCCGAAGCCATCCATCACAAACTCGGAAAAGCTTTGTTTCATCTATTTGTTTGAATTCCTAAATCTATATGTATGTGTACATAGATATATATTTGAAACTGTAGTACGAGTCTTGTTTTATTATTGTTTAATGGATATCTTGTGAATTCGTTCTATATTCATTTTGGCTTTCTCCTTGTCCGTACTGTGCGTTCATCTGGAACAATAAGACTCTTGTATGCTAGTCTATTGTTAGCGTTTGGTCATATATCTTTATGATTGGTAGTTTCTAAGTTCTATTCCTGGGAGTCTCTTCAAGATCAGATCGAAATATTGGAGCTTGAAAAATGCTTTGAATTAACCCATGTAGATTATCTATAGCCATTATGGTGATCTGGAGTCGCAAGGCTATACAAACTGCATCTTTAAACAACTCCAACATTACAAGGAAAAATATTAGAAAAGGAAAAAGAAAAATGAAAATAAGTAACATAATAAGAATCAAGTCTATGTATTTAGAAATCTGATTTCTCTCTCTGCAGGTAAGAATAGAGAATAAATTTCAATTCATATAATCTAATGAATTTATGACTGTTCCTTTTCTTCTAAACAATTCATATACTGTAGTATTTCCATATCATTCTGTTGATATTTATTGACATTCTATGTATGTATATTCCCATCAACTAAGTTGTTGCATGGTTGATTTCAATGAAGTGGGAAACCATCTATCTATTAAGAAGCTGATTGGTGCCTGCGAGTTTTTTATACATCTGCATCCTTGTAATTTACACCAATTCTTCTTACTGGATGTGCAATATTTTATCCATTTATTTTCTTATCTAACCAATAATAAAACTCAAAAAATATATCTCTATACACTTATGTAATAAGAGGGAGTTGATAGTGCTACAGTAAACCATGGCTCTCATTTTTTTTCCCAGTTTTGCCCCCTTAGCTTTCTCTATAACACTCCACTTTGTTTTATGAGGTGTTAGATTGTTTGGTAAATTCATATCCATAGTGAAAGCATTGTTCTTTGATTATTTTGTGGACATGAGTTGTCCACGTAAATTGTGGAAGAATTCAAAAGTCAAATATCACAATTGTCTATGAGATACAAGTTATTTATTTGGATGGTTGGGATGTATTCATTGACAAATCCTACGTCTCTCAGACGTTTACTTCCGAGAAACTTCCAATGTCGGCTGACTCTGTTCCCATGCTTCTCTTTCAAACCCATTCTTTGTTCTCATCTTCCTCTCATAATCGCTTCCATTTCTCATGCTAATCGATCAAATCCCAAATCTCGCTGGGCCTTTCTCACTAGGTGAGCTCATCCCAAATCTCTCGGCTATTTCATCTATCTCTTCCCATCTCACATCACAGGTAGATGCAGCGTCAAAGAAAGCATGGAAGCGAGAAGGAACAGGATAACCAGACCCTTCAAAGCTTAACCCTAATTCCACCCAATCTTCTTACAAATTCAAAGGCGAACAACCTTTTTCTCAAAACTTTAGGCTTCATGCTTTGTTTGAATTTGAAACCCTAATGAAACACTTAAATTTACTTTTTTTGATCTGTCTATTACGCGAAACAAAAATGAAGAGCTTCTCGACTATAAGGGAGAGGGAGAGAAAGTCCTTGAATCCGTCACCACCAAAGCCAGTTTTCTTTGCATTGAGGTAATTAATTGATTATTTATTTATTTATTTTTTTACGCTTTAAGGGTTTAGTTTGTGGATTAACATGTACCCTGTCTTATTTTTCAATTTTGTTTTATTTTATTTTATTTTATTTTTAAATTTTCGTTTCTATTGCTGGAATTCAGCACATGCAACTAATAATTTTCAATAATCCTTTCCATCTGCAGGTCTAAAAGGCTCAAATTTGGACCACAACAGTTAGTTTATTACGGTTATGGTAATTTTCTCTATGTTTAATTTTACCACCCTTCAAAGTTGCATCATGAGATGTATCAGAAAATTATAGCCACATGTGATTGCGAAACTGGTAGTCAGATGTCCTTAAATGTGAATTCAATTAATGAAATTTGTTGGTCTTTTTTAATAGTCGCTTAGACTATTTAAGAAAGTTGGATGTATAACTTATTATGATTCTTTGGTTATATGGTGGAAACAGGTGGAGTTTGGAGCCTATGGCTATTGTTAGGTCCCTAAGTCTTGTCAATCCCGCGAACAAACTTGTGTGATTGAATTGTAATTTTCTGTGCTGTTTTGTCTTGCTCGCTAGAGCGAAGAAGTCGTCGCTCGAGCGAAGGACTGCGTCTGGCTTAAAACCTGAAAGAGATGAATGTGCGCTCGAGCGAAGACTAGGTGGATCGAGCGAAGGACTGCATCTGCATAAAACCTGAAAGAGTTCATTTCTCGCTCGAGCAAAGGTTTCGTGGCTTGAGCGAAGGCACTTATGGAAATCACGCAAGTTAAGGTGCTCGCTCGGGCGAGAGAAGCTTTGCTCGAGCGAGCTTCAAAATCTGGATTTCTATAAGTAGTTGGTTTTCTCCAAAAAATAGGATTACTCTTTCAGATCTACTTTGAGGTTTTCTAAGATTTTTTTGGGAGAGTTTTTGTGAGTTTTTTCCTCGATAAAATTGAATGAGTATTAAACTCATGAATTGAGAAGCACATATCAAGGAGGTTGATCGAATACATTCAAGAGTGTTATTCTTCGGTGGATTTCGAAGATTCAAACGTAGAGTTTCAAAAGGTGTTTGATTCTATACGTAGTCGTTAATTCGACAAGTGACGTTGTGGATTCAACTTCAGGTGGATCAGTTCCGAGACGAAGGCTTGGTGAAAGAGTTATAGAAGATTTGAAGGCAAGTTGACTGGGTAATTTGGGTATTATCTTTGTAATCTTTCTTTCTTTAGTAGTGGATTGATTAGTGGCGTTTCGCCCGTGGTTTTTTATTACAATTGAAGGTTCTTCAATTGTGGTTTTTTCACGTAAAAATCATTTGTGTCGATTTATTATTCATTCTTAAAATAACAATCTAAATCACTTTCGTAAGTGTTTGATGATTTATATTGAGTGTTTTAAATATTTGGGAATTGGAATGTTTTAAATCCTGATCTAATCACGAATCACTTAGGATTTTCATCTGGCTGCTTTTTTTTGGTACTTTAAAAAAGCCTCAAGGTAGTTGTTTGTGTTGGTGTTCTCGTTACTCTATTTTGTTGAAGCTCAGTCGGGTGGAAGCGAGTGCAAGACAACTTGTGTTCTTTCTTTCAAGTAGTTCTGTACTAGGATTTGAGATATATGACTACGTTTCTTTCCTTTTTTTTTTGGCTAAGGCCATTTACAGTGTTTTATTTAAGTTTGTGGAAGTATTAAGATTATTATATCATCTTTATTTTGTCCTATTCATTGACAAATATTCATATGAATTTAAAGTTTTCACTGAATTTTTAATCTGTAAAGCTATATACATGTTAACATTTGAATTTATTTTGGCAAAATTTAAATTGAGTTTATCAAGATTGGCTAATCCATTTTAAAAAATTTATTCCCAAGGCAATGTATTTATGTGCTTTATTCACTTTGTAACGGTGCAATAAATATGCAAAAGTGCACGTTGATAAAAATGTTGAAATTAATCCCTTATATTTGTAGACAATTCATGTGGAAATTCTATAAGATACATAATGTTATCATACATCTTAAACTTTGTTCTCCTTTTATTTCTTCCAAATTTTGACGTGTCAGATTAACTGTCGACTCCATCGAAGAGGAAGAGGACTAGAAAGTCCACAACTCCATCGCCACCAAAGCCATATGCAAATCTACCAGGAAGTCAGTTTATGTGCCTGTTTGGCACAACTTATAATCAGCTTATTCCAGCTTTTAGCTTAATTTAAGCTATTTTGATGTGTTTGGTTTAGCTTATAGCTTATAGCTTATAGCTTTTTGGAAGTCAGAAATCAACTTATTCTTTGAGTGGGGCAGGAGATGCTTTAAGAATAAGCTGAAAATCAGCTTAAGCTGAAAGTTATAAGCTATAAGCTGTTTAGGCATAAGCTATAAGCTGTTTCCCACAACTCTACCAAATAGGGCCTATGTTTCATTCTCAACTATATATATGTGTGTGTGTGCACGCATATTGTATATCTTTATTGCCAGTTGACATGCGTATGTTTGTAAATGTTGATCTTATTAATTTTTGTATTAATAGCTCAAACACTTTTTGTATTTGCTAATTTTTAGGGTACTTACTCACTTTTTTATGTCCATTTTCATGCTTTATTTTTATCATTTCTTTGATTCATTTGTCTCACATGGAAAATGAAAATTGTAGAGCATGAGCAGATTTACATGAGAGGAACAAAGAGAGATCTCAGTTATAGGGTGTTAATTGCCACTTTATAAGGTATGAAACTTCTTGCTCTCTATATCTTGTCTTCTTCACCTCCTTGTTTCTGTCTTATTTGGCTTTCTTGCTTTAGGTTTTAATATTTATTGTTGTTATACTTGGTCTTGTGTCTTTTAATATTTCCTTGTTAAGTTTTTTATGGTATGAATGACGGTATTTGGTAATACTGTAATAAATATGGGTGAATAAACAAGAAAGAAAATTAATTGTGGATATAAAAATGAAAAATTCTATTCATATATAAAAATTTATACAAAAAAAATATCATAAAAATGTTGTGATAGTGATGTTGTAAATATAAATTATGTTTATGAGTGTTTTGTTTTAAAGTGAAAGGTTACCATTAAGTTATATCATTGTGTTTGAAAATTTTATATAAAATTTATGTTTATATATCGTCACTCAATAAGAATATGTTCAGGTAGAATTTAATGATGGAAAGTTATAGAATGTAGTCATGATGATAGGAAGAAGAAATGGTCGGAAAAATGGCAAAATGGTCATTTAGAAAATTTTAGGGTATGACATTAGCAATCCAGGGGCAATTCGTAATGAGATTACAAACCTCAGGGAGGGGAATGTAATTTTTCAAACGTGAAGGGAGAATCTGTATTAAATAGAAACCTCAGAGATGTCAGTGTAATTTACCCTTGTAACTTTTACTAGCATTTTAACTATTCAAATTTGGTTTGAAAACTTTTGTGAATTTCAAAATTTATTCAAACTTTGTTTATTTAACTATTCAATTTTAGTTTGAAAACTTTTACGCATTTCAAAATTTATTCAAATTTTGTTCATTTAACTTGTTTTAATTGTTGAATGTAACATTTTATTTTTAAATTTGATTTTATTATATGTCAAATAATTTCTTTTTTAACTTTTGTATGGTTGGATTTTTGACAAAATAAAAAAAAAAACACAAACAAGATTAAACATTATATAAAATTGAAAGCTGAATGCTGAATGCTTAAAATTAAAGAGTAAAAACTAAATGATACATTTATTAAATTGAAAAGTTAGTTGTTAAAAAATTAAGCATTGAATATAAGTTCAAATTTAATTTTTTATTTTCAAATTGTCATTTAAAAATTTTAAACTAGCGAAGGCTTATTTTTTGGTCATACTAAACCCTTTTGCTTTGAATATTTTATTTTTTTCTATTTGTTTCATATTTGACTTTTGTTCACGTTGCTTTTGTTTATTTATTAGCGCAGTGAATTATTTTGTATTTGTTTTATATTTATCTATTAAGAAAAGTTACACACCATGAATTTTTTTTAGTAGTATTATATCCCCTAATATATCATCCATATTTTGACCACTAATGAGGTGGAAGAGAGATAGAATATAGAGAGATAAAGAGAGGAAGGATGAGGAGTGAAGAGTGAGGTCTATTCCACATTATTAGGGGTGGATTAAGCATTTTTCAAATTTTTTTTTTTTTTTTTTACAAAATTCGGAATAAATGCTAAAGACTTGTGAATTCGCCCACAATGATATGGTAATAGAATTGGGGTATACATCATTGGGTGTATAACAAATCAAAAAATTGTATATATCATACCACATAATTGTAGATCAAATTGTGTGAGCTTTTGAAAGTCTCAAACATTTTCCAACAATGTGACAAGGGAGTTGGGTTCTATATCATTAGGTGTGTAACAAATTACCGAACTTAACCAAAAAAAAAAAATCCTAATTATTCTCCTACACAACAATAAAATAATCAGACCTGTTAATTAAAATATATTTATGACATCATTAGTTAATTAATGAAATAGGTCATTTGTTATACAATTAAAAATTTCAAAGGGTGATATATAAATTTCAAAATCATTAGTCACAATTAATGAAAGTCGAATGATCATTCAATAGTCTCCCGATAGAATGACCATTTTCTTATAATAGTGAATAAGAATCCATTTTCAATACATTTTCATCATATGTGAGAATTAACATTTTAATAGATCATTCCATTCCAGCTTTGGAGGAAAAAGAATGACAAAATAGTTTTAACAATTATGTTTTTACTTATCGCTTTGGATGGAATTTGTAAAAGCTAAGTATGGCTGAATATCTGGAGATGAACTTTCTAGAACCAGTTCTATAGTTCATCTAATCAATTATTTTATGTTAATCTAAGACCTCAAAAATGCTTCTATACCTTGTTCTCTCTCTTTTAACTTGTCTTTATAGTTGAGTTATTTTGATTCTTTTGCTTATTTATTTTCTTTCTATTTGTTTTGTAGGGACCCTAAAGTTCCATCCATAGTGCTCACAGTTATTGCTAAATGTATAAAACAACAAACTACAAGTAATGCACAATAGGGTAACATTAGTAACTAGTGATCAAAGATTAAGGATCCTTTTGAATGTATGTAAATTTCAAATCAAGCAATTTGATGTTGCTTGAACCATGGGCATACATAGGCTATCGTGTATAACACTAGGGGTGCAACTCGGGTAGGTTCGGTTGGGTTGAAAGATTGTCCAAGTCCAACCCAAGTTGTGCTAAGACCTAGCCAGGTCCGAATTGTAAGTCCAACCCAAGACTTGAGAACAGTTATACTTACCGGGTGTTCGAAATTTCATTAGTGTTATCTAATTGATTCTTATGTGTGCGAAAGCGATGTTAGTCTACTATCGCAGAAACTCCTCGAGAGGATGTGAAGTGTGAGATTAATACTAGGAATAGTATGTAATTAACATGGTGTTTCGCGAGGGCATAGCACATAATCTTGTTAGGATTAGGCTTGTACCTTCGTGGTAAGTAACGTTGCCGAGATTGCATGTGTACGGATTGGCCGTTTTAAGAGAGGGGATGTTAATCCCTATATAGCGGTGTGGCGGTTGGCATCGGGAGTGGTGTGTTGTGAGCAGTTGGTGCTATATCTTGGGTAGTAGCTTATGGACGTTTCCTAAGTTTTTGGATTTCCTTACTTTGATCGAAAGTGATAGGTTGGTACCTTAACACTGGTTAGGTCGGGTGATGCCGTCGTGAGGGTTGACTGGGTGTATAGCCCGTCGTTTGGGGTGTGACCCGTGAGTCGAGTCACTGTGGTAAGTCTTTTGCGAAGACAGGTTTGGAATGGTAATGAGAAGGTTGAGGACCATTACTCCTCTGGGAATTGAGATTGGCGCATCTTAGAAAGCCTTATTAGTGACATGCGACAGTGTCGGGGTTGGTTCATGGTGGTTGTCTAGCGGTAGCATTGGTTAGGGGTTTGGCGTGGAGGCAGGGTGTCTTGATTGTACTCTCGGGGTGAGTGACAAATAACTTTTGGAATGAAGAGTGGACTCTATGGGTTATTGAGGGATTCGATATGGGAGTACGATAGCTTGCAAAATAAAGAGGTTTTGCTTAGTACGGTACTTGATGGTGTGTGGTTGGCAGGTTGTTATTAGATGATGTGTAGAAGGGGGATCAGTCTTAGAGAATCCTAGAAGAATGCCTTGGTAAGGCTATAGTGTGATTTCTAATTAAAATCGAGAGGTTAGATGTTTGGTAAAGTCAGGTCACTTTGTTATAAGTGTCCGTTGTCCAGTTTGGATAGTGGCAACACAGGTGAGGTGGTGAGGTTGTGAAGAGTGAGTAAGGCACTCTGTTAGAATCATTTTGATTCGTTCGGTTCTTAATTGTGCATTGTAAGGCACGAGGGTGTGCAATGTTATCCTTTAGGTCGTTGCGTTGTTGGGAACTTCAAATGTTTAGGAGTCCCTTTCTTGAAAGTTCTGTTGTGAGTTCAGTGTTATCAACGTGAGTATGACGGGTTTTGTGGGTTGGCGATGTTGTGTTTTACTTGGGGTGCATTGGGTACTCCTCGTAAACTAAAATGATTTTTGATCAAGACGTGAATTTATGACCCCTATTTTTGGGAAAGTAATTTGACAGAAACCTTTGAGTTTGGTTGTGGCTAGTTGTAAATGACGTATTTTCGGTAGGTGGCGATATAGACCTGAATATTTTACAGGAAGTTAGACTTGACCTAGTCGGAGTGCTGGTTATATGTCATGTGTCTTTTTGGCAAGACCGTGAATTTATGGGGTAGTAGTGCGCCGTAATGTTGTTCCTTAACCGTGTTCTGTCTTACACACTTGTCTTGTGAAAGTTGACTGGAAGCCTTCTGGGCGAATGTTCTCGTGTTTCCTATGTTGGGGTAGTATGTACTAAACACTGGTTTGGATACTGTCGGTAGTCGAGACGTAGTAGACGTCTCAGAACACGGTATTGGTTACGTGGGTCTTACTGATTACCATTGTTATTGGGCCTTGGAGAGTGGGACCTTCCCATCAATTGAGATGTTGTGGAAACGTAGTGGGGTTGAAGTATCTGGATCTATTGGTAGGTATTTGAGCGTATGTTGAATATCTTGTTGTATTGATGAACTGTACGAATATTACATGTGTTTCAGTCTATGGTAATATTATGGAAGTTAAGTTCGCATTATATATGTTAAATGTGATGTGGAAATACAAATGTATCATTAACAGTGAATGTGTTTCAAAATTGTGAACCATGCATGTTAGAAGTTATTGAACTTGAAAGGAAATTGTCTCTTGAATAGAGATAGGGTAACCGGTAATGGGTTAGATTGTTGAATACTAAATTATGTATTGCGGAGAAATTGATTCAATTTAAATGTTATGAGAAATTTCAATGAGAAGTCTTGGCCAAATCAATTGAGAATATGGTTAGGTGTTATGAGTAACACCGTGTTTATAAAAAATGTTTACAAAACTCTTGGATTTTGCATGGGGCATGCAAAATTTATTTCGGAATGTTAACGTTGAAAACTTGATTATTTTTGAGAAAATGTCTTTTTAACCAGAGAATAATTTTCTATGTATTCACACAAAAGCTTGCATTAGTTGTTCTATTCGGGATTGTGATTTTGAGTAGTGACTTAGCTTGGAGCGCTAGTCGGTTGTTTTGATGAGTTATCTCGGAGAGGGTTTAGTTTTGTTGAAGTTTCGTATGCCGAGGTGTTGTTTCTCTTTCGGATCATGTTTCCTTGTTAAGCCCTTCCCATGTGTGAGAGTAAGTCGACAATCAGTTGAGAGATTAATATCTTTGTATTGTGAGCTTTGTGATCAGTTGGTCTCATGTTTTGTCGTTTCCTTAATTTCGGGGATGAAATTCTTTAAGGGGGGGAGGTTATAGCGATCCGGGTTTCCCTTTTCTTTATTTGTCGTATCCGGACTCGATTCCGTGGATGTGTTGTTGTCATACTCTTATCTCTATTCTCTACTCTGTGTTTTTGAGTTTTGGTTTGTTTTGGGCAAGTTGGGAATAGGTTGGTTGTGTCGAGAAACCTAGAAAAGTTGCCCAGAATTTGGCCTCTCCGCTCGAGCGGGGGTTTTGGCGCTCGAGCGGGGAAATCACCCATCTAGTTTTTCGTCTGCAGTGTTGGACGCTCGAGCGAGGGATTGGCCGCTCGAGCAGGAGTCTGTATGTGCCGCTCGAGCGGGGAGTTGGACGCTTGAGCGGGGACCTGTCTGCAAAAGTTCTGGGAGCGTGCATCTGCCACTCGAGCGGGAACCTGTGAGTGACGCTCGAGCGGGGCTTTTGCCGCACGAGCGGGGAGGCTTTTATATAAAGCCGAGATCCGACTTTTTTGTTCACTTTTCAACATCCTTTCTCTGTCTTACTTTTCCAAAAAGCTGTTTTGAGAGTTCCTCTCACTAAAACCCTAACTTCTCTCTTAGGATTGATCTAGTAGGAGTTGTTTTCTCACCTTGGGCCTTTACAAAAATTTTGTTGATCGTCGAGGGCTATCTTTTAATTTGAAAATTTCGGGATTTGGAGCATTTTCGTTTTCTTCATCTCCTTCGTTGGGTTCCTTCATTTGAGGTAGGGATATCCTACTCCTCTTTATGAACTTTGTCTTTGAATTTTAACATTTTGATATGTTGGGGGTGGTTGGGTAATTTTGAGAAAGTTTGGGCCTTTGTGTAATTTTACAAAAGTTGGGGTTTTAATTATATAAACCTATATGCAAGTTAGGCATAGAGAAGTGAGATTAATGTTGGAACATTGATGGTAATGGAACCTTAGGGTTGTTTTGTGAATTATGGCAATTTGCCCTAATTGATTTAATTAGTTAATGTATATAATTAATTAAAGAAAATGAGGAGTTGGATTGAAAATGTTGAAATTGGGAATGTATGGGACTAAAGGGTGTAGTTGAATCTTTTATTGCTCACCTAGTTGAAATGTTGATATATTATCCATTTGTGGATTTATTTCCTGTTTAGAAATAACTGCTTTGGGCTATCGGTGAAGGGTAGTGTTGATTGTTGTAGACAATGCATGATGATTAGGCAAACTAAAACTAATCAATTGGACGTGTTATAGAGTATGACGGTTGATAGAATACATTAACTTTATGTATTGATTGATTGCGTATATGATTCTGTGTTTATATGCATTGCTTGTGTATGGGAGGAGATGAGGGATATACTCCACGGTTTAGGGGAAGATGAGGGATGTACCTCTAAACCGGTTAATGGTTATGGGAAGATGGGGAATGGACCCAGGGATGCAGCTCATATGCTCTCCCATTGTAGTGATGATACAGCTCATATGTTTATCTATTGTGGTATTGATATAGCTCATATGCTTATCTGTTGTGGTATTGATATAGCTCATATGCTTATCTGTTGTGGTATTGATATAGCTCATATGCTTATGTATTGAAATGTTTGTTGTTGATTTGATATAGCACTAAAATGTATATCATTATAGTTGGTGAAGTATGAAGATGTTGTTGGATTTGATATAGCATTAGAATGTATATCATTTGATAAATATGAAAGTGGTTTATGTGTTATTGATACAACACCAAAATGTGTATCCACCTTGAATTTCGAAAGTGTACTAGTGATGAACTATAATCTCATCAAATGTTTTGGCCAGAGTACTGAGCCTTGTTTTCAAACTCAATGTTGAATAAGAAATGGAAAGTGAATTGTAACATAGACTTGATTGTCATGGAATTGTAATAAGATGTAAATGGTTGTGTGAGTGTTGACCATCTATCAATTGCTAATCTTTTAGTCATTGTTTATAGCTGGTTTAGTGTATTTCTACTGGGCTGTGGCTCACCCTATATGGGAACATCATTTTCAGGTGTAGGTAGTGTGTCACCTCCAAGGACATAGCTTGGAAGACTAAAGGCGTATAGACTTTCGTTGTCTTACTTTCTTTTGATGTATTACTTGTAGATTCAAGCCAAGGGCTTAATGTGTAATTGAGTTAGTACTCCTTTGTTTTGTAACCAAGTGTTAACTTGAAAAGCTGTAAGCCTGTAGGGCATTCGCTGTTGTTGATAACATGTACCACTCTTTGTAATGAATTACTCTGATGAATAGAAGGATGTTGATCATTTGTATATCAATGCATGTTAATATTGATGGGTTTTATGTTGTTATTTTGAGGGCGTTACAGCCCAAGCCCGACTTGAGTTAAACCCGAATTGTGCGAGTTGCCCGAATTGTAAATAAATTTCAGTTTTTTTTTTTTGTTAAATTATTAAAAATTGACTCTATTTACATTTTTTTTATTTATAGAAAATCGTTAATACCATTAAAACAAATAATAAATATAATGTAAGAGACATACCACTCCAGTAGTATTTACAATTTATGAGTGAAAATAAATTTAAAAAAAAGATTTTAGGTTATTTGTATATATGATAATATATATTCAATATGATTTAATAATCTAAATTACTTTAATATCATGTAATGGCTAGTAATTTATATGTATATTTAATATTTTTATATATCTATATGTGTATAATTTGGGTTTTGGGTTGCTCGGGTTGTTTGACGTCTTTGTCTAAACCCGTCCAAATTTAATTCGGGCTTCTGAATTTTTGCCCAAGCTCATACTGAATTTGAAAATATCTTACCCAAGCTTTAAAAAAATTCAGGCTGGGTTTGGGTTGCTCAGGTTGAACCCGTCCAAGTTGTACCCCTATATAGCACAACGCTCGCAACTAGTATATCTATGAGAATCTCTTTCCTGCTTGTGGTTTATTTTTTTCTTTCAATTAATGCCCTTAGCTTGTTTTGAAATTTGCTATTTTGTCCTTTAGCTAGCTTGGTGAAACAACTTGGTTGGTGGTCTTTTAGAAACTATGTAAGAAATTTTGGTTGTTTTGGTTGAGAAGGTTTGTCTTGGATTGCCTATTTTGCCCTTAGCTTGTTTTTGAATTTTCTATATTGCCCTTTAGCTTGGTTGGTGAAATAATTGGGGTGGTGAGCTTTTGGAAATTATGCAAGAAATTTTGGTTCATTGTCATTAGCCTAGTAGTTCAAAATGAGAGATTTTTTTGAGTTTATTTATTTTTTGAAAATGATGTGAGTGATTATTTGTATAGTTGTTACACTTCCAAATTTTGACTATTATATCTTCAATTTTTATACAATCAAATACTAGTCATAAAAAAAATTCTAAAATTACTTTAGAGAATCCGGACTCATAACTAAAAGTCTTAAATACATATATAAAAAAAAAATTAATTGTAACTTGGGTAAATTACATTGACACCCCTTGAAGTTTTTATTTAATATAATTTTTTCTTTACGTTTGGAAAGTTACACTTACTTCCTTGTCAGATAAAAATGACATATTTGCCCTTTAGTCTTTTTACATATAAAATAATAAAATAATATTGATATTTTGTTCATGTCATTTCAAGGGAAATAACAATCATCTTCTTTGGTTTAATTCACACAAAAAAATGAATTTTTTTTTTATTTTTCGTGTTTTTTTTACTGAATTGTTTTAATAATTTAAATAATTTTTATTTTTATTTTTTAGATACATTTAATCTAGATATACTTAAGAAGTATAATATTTTGCATTTTTTTTAAAAAATTCACTAAATACAAAAATTCAGCAATACTCTAATAAATATAAATGAGGGTATTTGGTAATATTGTAATAAATATGGGTGAATAGATGGGAAAGAAAAATCATTGGGAAAATAAAAATGAAAAATTATATTCATATATAAAAATTTATACAAAAAAATATCATAAAAATGTTTTGATAGTGATGTTGTAAATATAAATCATGTTTACGCAGAATCATGTTTATGTAGAATTTAATGAAAAATTCTACTTAATAAAAATATGTTCAAGTAGAATTTAATGATGGAAAGTTGTAGAATTTAGTCATGATAAAAGGAAGAAGAAATAGTTGGAAAAATGGCAAAATGGTCATTTAGAAAATTTTAGGCATGACATTGGCAATTCAAGGGGCAATTTGTAATGAGATTACAAACCTTAGAAATGGGAATGTAATTTTTCAAACTTTAAGGGGGAATTTGTATTAAAGAGAAACCTCAGGGTGTGTTAGTGTAATTTACCCTTGTAACTTTTACTAGCATTTTAACTATGAGTGCTACTATTAGCATTGATTATTTTGGACTACCCATTTCTTTGGACACCTATTTATAAATTCTAAAACCCTTAAAATTTCTTCTCTCCCCAAATAATATCAAAATTATCATTGTGAAAATATTTCATCAATTCAATTGAATGCACACCCCACATTCCAAAAAGTCTCTCTCCCAAAAACCCTATCAAAACTCACGAAGGTGATTACTACTTCATTTTCACATACTTGTTCATGACATGAGAAAATAAATATAGGGTTTTTTTGTTGTTTATTCAAAATTTCGCTTTTGTGGGTTTTGCGATCTCCGCGAGTTTAGATTTGTGCAGGTAAGTTTCTTTGAATTCTTTGATAGTTTCAATTATTGTTCCTTATCTTACCTGGGTTTTGTGATTTTAAAGTTTGAAAAAGGGTCATTAATAATGTTCGGTTATTTATTCCCGAACAAATAAACAATGTTCGGACTTGTGTTCCTGAATTTCAGTCATATGTTCGAGAGTTCAGTCTAAAAAAAATGACGAACAGTTCTTATTAATTTTGTCATTTTTTTTCCCTCAAAAAACTGACCCTTATAAGGCCAATCTCCTCTAAGCTAAGAATACCATCAAAGTTATGAACCTTCTCTGAGTTTTTATTATTATACTCATCTTATCTCATGGAGTTGTGGTTGTCAAAAAAACTTCCACTCATTGTCATTGTTAGAGAAGTGTAAGTAATCAAATGGTTGCCACTGTTACTGTCAGAATATTACCGCCAAAAGATTTTTGAGGTTTTAAGGGTGGGTAGGATTTGGGAAAGATGGATGGATGGTGATGGAGGTGGGTGCTCTCATAAACCTTAACTCATGATGTAGTGGGTGTGTAGGCTTGATTGTGAGATGAGGTGTTCCAAAATTATTAATATCCTTTTTAGATTTGAGGTTATTATTGCAATAAATATACAAAAAACTAAAAATGGGGGGTCCAAAATAATTGATGGGGTGCTAATAGCAGCACTCTTTAACTATTCAAATTTGGTTTAAAAACTTTTGTGAATTTCAAAATTTATTCAAACTTTGTTTATTTAACTATTCAAGTTTAGTTTGAAAACTTTTACGCGTTTCAAAATTTATTCAAATTTTGTTCATTTAACTTGTTTTATTGTTGAATGTAACATTTCATTTTGAAAATTGATTTTATTATATGTCAAATAAATTTTTTTTTAAACTTTAGTATGGTTGGATTTTTGACAAAATAAAAAAACACACAAATAAGATTGAACATTATATAAAATTGAAAATTGAAAACTAAATGATGAATGTAGAATGCTTAAAATTAAAGACTAAAAACTAAATGATACCTTTATTAAATTGAAAAGTTGGTAAGTGTTGAATATAAGATCAAATTTAAAATTTTTTATTTTTAAATTGTCATTTAAAAATTTTAAATTAGTGAAGGCTTATTTTTGGTCATACCAAAACTACCTCTTTTGTTGTGAAGATTTTCTTTGTTTCTGTGGGGATATATTTTCTGAGCACCAACACGTGGCCAAGGTGATGCCGACGTGTCAGCCGAGGTGCCACATGTCCTGGTCATGATGCCGAGGTTATCTCGGCTAGGCCGAGGTTATCTGGGAGGATACCGGAATCTGAGATAAGCGGATATGGGACAAGAGTCCTAGATTGGGAGAAGACTTCAATTTGGGTAAAGATAAGACTCTTAGAGAGTTTATCTTAATCCCACTGGGAGTCCCAGATTAGCAGTAATCCTAAGTCCATTAGGGCTAGGCTCCTATTGGGACTAGGATTGTATTGGCTATAAAAGAGAGGCACCTCCATGGGTCTAAGGTATGGCTTTTGATATTCTGTCTAGTGAATTAAGCACTATTGGTTATCTTTGAGAGATATGGAGTACTAACTTGATCGTCGGAGTACCCCCGGGTGGACGAGCCACCGCCGGAGACTCTTCTTTCTGTTGCAGGTCAGATAGGTGCCATCTATTCTGCCGGTGTTCTCCAGTTGAGTACTAAGTTGGCAGTGTGGTCGGAAATTGACACACACAATTTGGCGTCGTCTGTGGGAAAGAAAGGAGAATAGATGGCCATCACCATACAAGATCAACGTGTTGAAAACGACGAGTTTAGCAAAGATGGAGAGTCTGTCGACATAAACGGAATGAAGACCCTTCCAGAAGGAACGCGAAGACAGGGGGCATGAGCGCTCCCAAGGAGATGACATTCAAGTATAGAAGAGCTCAGCCTAAGTGAGCAGATCCTGGATTTCAGGCACCGGAGCCCAGATCCCGAAAGACAAGATCTTGGCCTAAATAAGCAGGTCCGAAAAGAGAAGAGCTCAACCTGAGTGAGCAGATCCAAAATTCCAGAAGACATGATCTCGGCCTAGATGAATAGGTTCGAGAAGAGAAGAGCTCAACCTGAGTGAGCAGATCTAAGATTCCAGAAGATAAGATCTCGGCACTTAAGTCCGAGAAGAAAAATGGCTCGCCGATGCGAGGCCGAGGTAATGATGAATAAGTTAGACTCATTATATGGCAGAGTCGAATCTTGCATATAATGGAGTTGAACTAAGTTGGAGTAACATAGGCTTGCCATGTCGGCAAAATCAAACTCAGGTTGAAACCAAGTAAGATCAACAGAGAAATCAAGGCTAACAACCTCAGCTTGAAACCAACTTCGGCGAACAAGATCACATGCACAAGCTTAATGTGAACATAAGTCCACATTAGGGGGCAGAGAGTTATAAATGATGTTTAACACTTGTTGAAATTTGTAGCAATTTACAAGTTGAAGTTAAACTGATGTTATGTTTAACACTTGTTGAAATTTGTAGCAATTTACAAGTTGAAGTTAAACCGATGTTATGTTTAACACTTGTTGAAATTTGTAGCAATTTACAAGTTGAAGTTAAACCGAGATGATGTTTAACACTTGTTGAAATTTGTAGCAATTTACAAGTTGAAGTTAAACCGAGATGATGTTTAACACTAATTGAAATTTGTGGCAATTTACAAGTTGAAGTTAAACCGAGATGATGTTTAACACTTGTTGAAATTTGTAGCAATTTACAAGTTGAAGTTAAACCGATGTCATGTTTAACACATGTTGAAATTTGAAGCAATTTACAAGTTGAAGTAAAACCGAGATGATGTTTAACACTTGTTGAAATTTGTAGCAATTTACAAGTTGAAGTAAAACCGAGATGATGTTTAACACTCGTTGAAATTTGTAGCAATTTACAAGTTGAAGTTAAACCGAGATTATTGTTTAAACTTGTTGAAATTTGTGGACAAATTACAAGTTGAAGTTAAACCGAGATCATTGTTTAACACTTGTTGAAACTTGAGAAAAGTTTACATGTTAAAGTTAAACCGAGATTATGTATGACAGCTCATACGTGTGAACGGGTTCTTGGAATTCTTGTTCTTTAAAGAGACACGTCGGCCTTAACGATGATCTCGGCTGCGATACTTTAAGCCGACATACTGGAAAGTACCGATATAGGTTCCATTACCTCAGAATGCCGAGGTAATAGAACCTAGGGGGCAATTGTGGGGATATATTTTCTGAACACCAATACGTGGCCAAGGTGACGCCGACGTGTCAGCTGAGGTGCCACATGTCCTGGTCATGATGCCGAGGTTATCTCGGCTAGGTCGAGGTTATCTGCGAGGATACCGGAATCCGAGATAAGCGGATATGGGACAAACTTCAGTTTGGGTAAAGATAAGACTCTTAGAGAGTTTATCCTAATCCCATTGGGAGTCCCAGATTAGCAGTAATCCTAAGTCCATTAGGGCTAGGCTCCTATTGGGACTAGGATTGTATTGGCTATAAAAGAGAGGTACCCCCATGGGTCTATGGTATGCTTTTATGCTCAAGCTTATGAGTTTAGCTATTGATCATCTTTGAGAGATAACTGACTTGATCGTCGGAGTGCCCCCAAGTGGATGAACTACCATCGGAAACTTCTCTTTTTGTTGCAGGTTAGCTAAAAGCCACCTATTCTGCCGGTGCTCTCCAGCTGAATACTGAGTTGGCAGTGTGGTCAGAAAATCACTCACACAGTTTCTATTTGTTTCATATTTGACTTTTGTTCATGTTGCTTTTGCTTCTTTATTAGCTCAGTAAATTATCTTGTATTTGTTTTATATTTATCTATTAAGAAAAGTTACACCCCATGAAATTTTTTAGTGGTGTTATATATCTCCTAATATATCACCCATATTCTGACCTCTAATGAGGTGGAAGAGAGATAGAATATAGAGAGATAAAGAGAGGAAGGATGAGGAGTGAGGAGTGCGATCTATTCCACATTATTAGGGGTAGATCAAGCATTTTTCAAAATTTTTTTTTATAAATTCGGAATAAATGTTAAAGACTCGTCAATTCACCCACAATGATATGGTAATAGAATTGGGGTGTACATCATTGGGTGTATAACAAATCAAAAAATTATATATATCATACCGCATAATTGTAGATTTTATTGTGTGAGCTTTGAGAGTCTCAAACATTTTCCAACAATGTGAGGGAGTTGGGTTCTATATCATTAGGCGTAACAAATTACCGAACTTAACCAAAAAAAAAAAAAAACTCCTAATTATTTCCTATACAACAATAAAATAACCAGACCTATTAATTAACATATATTTATGACATCAATAGTTCATTAATGAAATAGGTCATTTATTATACGAATAAAAATTTCAAAGGGTAACATATAAGTTTCAAAATCATACGTCAAAATTAATGAAAGTTGAATGATCATTTAATAATCTACCGATAGAATGACCATTTTCTTATAATAGTGAATAAGAATCCATTTTCAATACATTTTCATCATATGTGAAAATTAACATTTTAATAGATCATTCCATTCCACTTTTATTTCAGTAAACTGAACACTACTGATGAAACTCACCACATTGAATAAGTATTGAATAACAAAATGAAGTAACCCAAAAGACACTTATATAAAATAAAAATTATTGAATAATTAGTTTGGTGACTATTTGAAGTTGATATGCATTTAGACAATAGCACAAGTGGTCATGAACAAACACTCGAGTTTTAAAAATGTATTAACTTATACAAATTTGATATAATTATATTGGACTACCTTAAAATTTTAATTTATGTAACATGTAACTCAATTTTCATCAGTATTTCGTTAGTCATATAGATGTATAATAATTTTTTTATTATCTATTTTATACTAAAATGTATATTTTATTTTGTTTATCTTTATGTCTTCACATAATCTACAATAATTTCGGTCATTTTATTCTTACCAAAAAGGAAAAAAGTATAATTATGTCAAAATTGTAAGAGTTATTATATTTTTTCTAATTTCTATTATTTATAATACAATTTATATAATTCTATCATATATCTAATGATTTATCTTATTTAATTTCATAGAACAATATTTTTTTAATAAAAAATTTTCAAAATACAAAACTTAAATATACGGTAATAATAGCACGGGCCTTTTTTAACTAGTATATATATATATATATTATCTATTTGTTTAGGCGACCCCATTTGATAGGATTTAAGGCTTGATTTGGTTTGGTCTGTATTTCATCTATTTGTTTAAAATTCTAAATCTATTTTTTTTAGACTATATTAAGAGGTGTTCCTTTTTTTATTTTTTCTAATTTATAGTGCATTCATCTGAAACAATTGAACTTCTGTATGCTAGTTGATTGATAGTATCTGGTTGCCCCTTGTGCTCATAAACATTTATGCTGTCTATACATCTTAGTGATTGGTAGTTTCTAGGTTCTAGTTTTGAAAGTCTTCTCAAGATCAGATAAAAATATTAAAGCTTGGACAACACTTTGAATTGCCCCAAGTAGATTATCTATAGCCATTTATGGTGATATTGTCTAGACTTGCGAGGCTCTATAACTGCATATTTGCATATGAATACATGCTCTGAATATCTATTTACGACTCCCAGAATAAAAGGAAAAGAGGAAAAAAGGAAAAAGAAAAAAGAAAAAGAAAAAGGGCAACAAGTAAAACAATAAGAATAAAATCTATATATCCAAAAAATTGATCTCTCTCTCTCTCTCGTGCAGGCAAGATCACAGAAAAGAAATTTCAAGAAAAAGCAAAGGTGGTTGTCTCTATTTGAAGGATTCTCCCATCTCAACAAATCATTAGTTTTTTTATTAGATTGTCAATTCTATTTTATATTGTTTAGGGCATATTTACCAAGAAAGCTAGAAGCATTTTCGGGAACAAAGTTGTACAAGCACTGAAGCTTAATGCAGATGAAGCTCAGGAGTTGCTTTAATTGGAAAGATCAGTTTAACTTGCAGTTGAGACATAGTAATTAACATAATTCCACACCGGGGAAGCTTGTCTTGCCGCCCACCCTTAATACGTGACCCCTACCTTGCCCTGTGTGATGCTTCCTCAACACTAATCATAAAGTTGCACACAAATTTTCAAGTAAATTTTAAATCTGACATGGCTCGTTTACATGACTGTTTAGGTTTCTAGTGCTTGTTAATACAGTGGCTAGTTGTTGTCTATACTATAATGTGATTAAACCTATATTTGAAACTTTATGTTCAAGTCTATATTTGAAACTGTCTATTGAGCCAGTCTTTTTCCAATTAATTTTCAGTCCACTATACATTGTTCATCAGTTCTTCATTGCTCTTAAACAAGGTCTTGTTGTGATCAAAATTGGTTTTTGGTTATAAATTATTGTGGTGTTAGTTTTTAGTTATGGGCCACTATGGTGGTCGAGCTAGCAAATCATCAAATCAAAGTTAGTTAGAACTTGTGTAGTGTTTGGTTATATCTTATAGTGGTATTAGTTATGGCTCATTTGTGGGAGCTTTAGATATGACTAAGTGAAACTTGGATAAATCCAAAGTAATATTGGTCATCACCCAATATGATTATAATCAATGATTCATATTATTATTATAATTTTAATTTAAATGGCTAAATGTAGAATTTTTTTTTTTTTTTGGATCAGCAAAAAAAAAAAAACTTTTTATTGATGAAGTCAAAGATAAATACATCAACAAAAGAGAGAAAGAAGATGCTACATGCATGACAACAGCCGTCACTCCCTAACATTTTAATTAATCGGAAACATTACCAAAGTCTATAATTTAGGTTCATTTTTTTTTTTAATGTCTATTACCCTTGGGTGATAGAAACATAATAATACATGTTCTCTCTCTCATTGAAAATAACAATGTAATAATACATGCCAAGCTTCTGCTGCGAAGCTACAAATAAATATTTACAAACCACAAGATACATTTTTCATTCCCTTAACATCTATGATAAAATTCATACAAAAAGGTACATGGAATCCATACTCTTCAACTAATGAATCCGAAATTCTCTTCTTGAAGAAGGATAAAACAATGAGGGGTGAGCACTAATGCCTAGTAGGAATCTCATAGTTCTACAACAATAGTTAACACATAGATAGAAATGAACATGCATGCAGAGTGATACCATATAGTTAGGTGACATTTTGTAAGTTCAAAATATTATACGAAAAGTATCTTTTTTTAAAATTTCACTTGAACATTTAAGAAAACTCCCTGCCATAAATGTAGTCCCTCATCATTAGGTAGCCATAAATTCTCTTTGAAAACAAGTATACTTAAAGAAGAACATCATCTTAAATTTATCAACCCAATTCCAAATTATTCCTCATTTCGTTTCCATTTTAATATTCCACATTTCATTTCCATTTCCAATTACCATACTCCATAACATCAGAATCCAAAGGATTAGGGTTCAACATAACACAAGAATTACAAACCCCTTTTTAATTCAATTTTCCAATTACTTACAAAACAAAACTCATAATCTTCTCTTTTGTCACAAGCAATCCATTGAGTTCATCATCACTAGCGCCTAATCCAATTACCCACATGATGCCAATTTCAATCCTTAGTCCATTTTCCTTCAGTTCATTTTCAATTCCTTTATTCTTTTCAATTCATGAGTCAATTTCATTGTTTCACAACAACCAAACTGAGACTACAACTCAGTGGTTTTCCAATCATACAAAACACACATAAACACTTCAAACTGCCATTTTACGAAAATTTCGTCCGCGGGATCGGCACCAATGTATAAATTTCGGAACTTTCACCCAGGACACTCTGGCCAACTTAGTTATAATGGAGTCCATTCCCTTTCTCCTCTCAAACAGTGGAGTCCATCTCCTTTCTCCTCCCAAACAAACATACATATACAATGTATTTGATCACATAATCACACATGGAGTACATCCCCTTTCTCCTCCCAAACAATTATACATATACAATGTATTAAAACACACAGTCATATTCAATGACAACCATTTCTCAGACTTATCATATTATTTACTCTTTTCAACTAGCACAATATATGTGACCCAAAATATGATTTTCAAAATGAAACAAGTGCACTTAAAACATAACACAAAAATTTCCAAAAATTTCTTTCCAAATCATACAGTTTAAATCCTCAAAATCCATTGCATTCTCCATGATATGCATAATTTATAAATAGTCCGGTTTGCCTAGTCAACGTGCAATTTCTACAACAATCATAGCTATCCTCCACCGATAGCCCAAAACAAATATATCTAAACCGATAAACAAATTCCTTTAAAGATACGTTTTCCCAAAATCTCATATGGGAGTGATAATGCATATCAAGCTCCACCATCATCATTAAAAATCCTCTGATTTCACATTTACAATGACAATTTTGATTTTTGTACAAAATAGTAGTTCGACCCAATTAGGGCAATCCCCCCATTTTTCCCAAATATTACTCAAGTGACAAAATCATCAAATTAGACATAGTTCATCACCATTCAACATTATTCAACTCAATTCATTTCAACATAATCCAACACAATTCTATTCAACCCCACTAAGCGCAATTCAACATAACTCAAGGTGAACTCTTAAATTTACATTTTAACATTCTATAACCAAGTTTATGTCATCCACATCATTAACAAATCTTTTCCGTCAATTTCATTTCATATTATAGAATGATTTTCAATATCCATAATAAAGGTTCAATCACTAATTTTTAACATAATTTTCAAACACTTCCAAAATTCAATTAAACTTGCATATATACAATTCAACCTCTCAATTTTAGGATTTTACTTTCAATGTGGGAAAAATCATTAATTATCATCATGAATCAACTTAGGGTTTTCAAGAAAAATTAAGGTTTTCAAGAAGAATTAAAACTTCTCACACCACCACTTTTTATTCCAAATTTCCCATTGATTATACACCTAAGATTCATAATCCACAATCTTAACCCAACAATTAAACCCCAACACTTCAAACCCTAAACCCCCAAATTTCAAGATTTAACACTCTATGCTCAAAAATGTAGATTTTGTATTTATATAACCAAAATACCACAAATCTATCTATTAATGGAAGTATTGAAGAAGAACTAGGACCCCCACCTCAAGAATCAAGCAAAGGAGCAAAGCTTTGAGAATAATCCTTCACAAATCCGAATTCTAATCAGTTGAAAATGTTGAGCTTCAAGCCTTCTTCGCTTTTTGGTAAGAGACCTTGGCCCATCCTTAGGGAAATGGAAGGTATTTGAGGTCAAAAACCTAGGGTTTTCGGACCTAGGGTGAGAGGAATGAAGAAGGAAAAGGAAAATGCAAAGAATGAGCTAAAAATCACGTTTTTAAGCTGCTGAATTTGCGCAGTTCGCTCGAGCATATATTTCTACGCTCAAGCATACCTGCTTCCAGCACAGATATAAAAACTTCAAACGGGTATAACTCTCTCATCGGGACTTCGTTCTAAGTCGTTCTTGTGTCCAAATTGAAGCACCTGAAATAAGCTTTCCAATGGTTCCAGCCACACATTCAAATTCAAAGTATGGAAGGAGAAAATGGCAAAAAGGTGAAGGTTTATCAAAAACTCAAACTCAAACTTGGGGCTTTTTATCCAATCTTACCTAAATACCTTGTTAAGACTTCAATCAAGGTTCCAAACATCACCCAAGCATCCTCAATTATAATATTTAAGGTTCACTTGTCAACCCATCAATGTCAAGAGTCTGACAACCATTCAAGTTTGAAGGTGACGCACACCATTATACATCAATCCAATATGAATTAAAATCCGAGTCATTAGAATGCATGCCTAAAAAGCACCCTTAAAGCACCACAAGTGCACCAGCAATAAAAAGAAAACAGAGGGATAGCAAGGCACCATCCCGATAACAAAAATCAATCTCTGACAGATAAGCCAAATCACCCATCAAACAAACCCTGAAGCGAACCCATAAGCAATCCCAATCACGATTGTCACATGCTGCCCCTTATGGAATCCAGTCTATACACAATATCATCAATTGAAAATACCACCCCTTTAGCATTATACCTCACAAAAAAAGCCAATCTTACTTATGATTAGATCACATAACAAAACCCAATTAAACTTAGCCCTGTTAAACTTGCATTCATTTCTAGCTTTCCAAAACGACCACAACATTGCAAAAATGAGAACCTCCCAAGTCCTTTTCTCTAGCTTTTTAAATTTGAAGTCAGCCCACCATCGAAGTAGATCACAAACAGAGGCTGGGACAACCCACTGCACACCCCATCAATATAACAGACTGGACCAAATTTTCCAAATAGAGAAACAATGAAGAAGAAGAAGATGATCCATAGACTCATCACAAGAATGACAAAATTGGCAAACCACACTTGCGTTAGGCCCCATCACACCAATATTTTGAAGGAATATAGCTGATTTGACTCTATCCTTCCAAGCAAGCATTCCAAATAATTGGACCTGAAGGGGAGAGGCATTATTCCATAGCAGTTTTGACACATTAATTTTTACCCCCAAATAAGATTCACACCATTTATACGCATAATTAACAAAAAACTGACCTGAGGAATTAACCGTCCAATTTTGATGATCATGATAATTGAATCTAACTGCTAGTGCATCTTACAAATAATTGCCAAGCCTTCTAACTTTATCAACTTCTACCAAAATAAATTTCTTTTGAAGTTGAAGTTCCATTTCCCATCAGAATTTCTATTCTCATAAAAATCCAGCACTAAACCTTCTTTTTCAGTAGACAAATAGAACAAGCTAAGTAAGTCCTCCCTCAAACTACCGTTGCCATGCCACTTATCAATCCAGAAGCACACTCTTCTCCCATTTCCAAACTGAATTTGAGCATTGGAAATAAAGAAATTAAATAGACTTGTCCGACCATAATCTTGAGATTCTTATCTAATTGTTGAAATTATGCAAACATTTCAACTCCTGCAATGGTACTTACTGCACAAGATCAATTTCCTTAAGGCCGTTGTCTTCCATCCCAAATTACTGCCACCGTTTTGCTAATGCACACGAATTAATATCTGTCAACATTCTCACTCTCAGACCACCAATTCGATGCCTTTAGACATTTCATCCCACCTAACCATATGGACTTCTTTCTTCAAATCAAAATCCCCCTATAGAAAGGAAGCTTGAATTCTATTAAGCACCCGGGCCACTCCCACTGGCATTTTAAAAATGGACAAAAAGTACACAGGTAAGCTTCACAACACAGATTTAATACGAGTAAGTGTTCCACCAAGTGATAGCAGCTTCATTTTCCAATTTGCAAGCTTTCCTTTAAATTTCTTCACAACCGAACTCCATGCAAAAATCAATCTAGGGCTAGGACTTAATGGCGACCTAAGGAATTTATGGAAACTTTTGACTAACAGTTCAATGTAGTAGCAAATTCACCAATAATGCCATCCTCATCTCCCATACCAATCACCTACTTCTAATATAATTAATCCTGAATCCTGAAATGATCTCAAAACACCTAAGAAATCTTTTGATACAAAGAATTTCTTCCCAATTAGCTTCACAAAATAGAATGGTGTCATCGACAAATTAAATGTGAGACACCCTTATTTCTTCTTTACTAACAACCATACCCTTTAACAGCCATAATCTCTTTGCTCGCATGATGAGAATATTTAAACCCTTAGCAATTATGTTGAAAAGAAAGGGAGATAATGGATCACCTTGCCTCAATCCCTTCTCCGAATTAAATTCTGACTTTGGGCTCCCATTTACTAAAGGAATCCTTGCAGTAGACACACAAGCCCAAACCCGAATTTCCTCATTAGATCAAATAAGAAATCCCAATCGACACTACCGTTCACTACTTCATTAGTGATCAAGACACCATCAAGAATGTTACGCCCAAAAATGCCAATTGTGCTTCGTTTATGATAGATGGAAGAACCTTGAGGATAAGACCTTAGCAAGAATCTTGTAGATAGACCCAATTAGACTAATTGGTCTATACTGAGATTGTCATTTTTAGGAATAAGAGCAATAAATGAAAAATTTTAACCTCCAACTAATTTGGCATTGTTGTAAAATTCCTTAAAAATTGTAAAATCTCATCATTCATGAATTCCAACACTTCTTTTTTGCATATATATTTTTTTGGGTGAAAATGTGCATATATTTACAAAAAAAAAAAAAAAAGAAAAGAAGCTTACCATATGTACTTGCTTTTAGATGTAAAGTTTAAATAAATGAATTGTTTTCATTATTCATAGCCACTATGGGTTATAAATAATATTATTTTGCAGCTATTTGATTTTCCTAAAAATACTTCTCCGTAAAAAAATATAAAAAATTAGGAATATCAACAAAATTATTAGAAGACAATTTTACTATTCATATTTTGAAAAGTTCTACCATGTCCATTTAGTATGTTAATAGGGTTTTCATAAGGTTATTAAGATTATATAGTAATTTTTCACCAAAAGTAAAAGTTTTTAAAACCTTCCAAAAACAATCTCTAAATATAAAAACTAAGAAAAATATGTGAGAAAATTGGTGATAAATTCAATTTGAGGAGGGTATAAGGCACTAGGTACAATGGGTATTTTTTTGTTGGTGAAAGATCTACCATTTGTGAAATAATTTGGTGAGAAGTCATTTTATTGATTTTGGAGGACATTTTATTTTCAATTTTACTTCTTAATTTATCTGTTGACTTTTTTTTGACTATTTGTTTAAATTTATATTTATATGTTCAAATTATTTTCTATTTGTTCAAATTTATATCTATCTGTTCAAATTTTTTAACTATTTATTCAAATATTTTTTTATTGGGTGATTTACAGGTATGTCCCATTTTAGGAAATACATGAAGTCCTACTTCAAAAACTTTGTACCAATAAGTCCCATAATAATTTGAAATGACGAAACTACCCTTACCAAATCAAAACACAAAACATAAATCGCGGATTCACGTTGTCATTCTCAGTTCATCCCTTCATTTCTCACCATTACAAATTTCATTCTCACCTTCTTCAATTTCGCCTCACATTTCGTCTTCCTTCATCAATTTCGTCTCAGATTTCCCAAAAACAAACTAGAACATCAAACATTCTAAGATCCAAACAACCAAAATAGTGAAAACAAGTAAGATTCAAGTATCTTAAACCCTAGTTTTTGCGGAATCTTTCACTTTCGAAACTTTTGTTTTTGATTTCCATTTCAGCTTGAATGTCGAGTTCGAAACTTTTGTTTTTGTTTTTGTTTTTGTTTGTGAATCTGAGAACATTCATTGTAATTGCACCAAAATCATGTTCTCTTACTTTCAATTCAGGCTTCAATGTAGATTTTGGTACAATTTCTGTCAATGTTCTCATATTCTGAATCAATTTGAGTAACAAACCCTAGTTAATCATATTCTCTTGCTTTCAATTTAGGTTTCAATGTTAATTTTGATTCAATTGCTGTTAATATTCTTAGATTCTTAGTGAATTTGAGTAAAAAACCCTAGTTAATCATATTCTCTTACTTTCCATTTAGGTTTCAATGTTGAGTTTCGTGCGATTGCTGTGAATGTTCTCATATTTTTAGTCAATTTGAGTAAAAAATCCTCATTAATCATATTCTCTTACTTTCAATTTAGGTTTCAATGTAGATTTTGGTACAATTACTGTCAATGTTCTCATATTTTGAATTAATTTGAGTGAAAAACCCTAGTTAATCATATTTTCTTTCTTTCAATTTAGGTTTCAATGTTGATTTTGGTTCGATTGCTATTAATATTCTCAGATTCTTAGTGAATTTGAGTAAAAAACCCTAGTTAATCATATTCTCTTTCTTTCCATTTAGGTTTCAATGTTGAGTATCGTGCAATTGCTGTGAATGTTCTCATTTTTTTAGTCAATTTGAGTAAAATCCTCATTAATCATGTTATCTTACTTTCAATTTAGGTTTCAATATAGATTTTGGTACAATTGCTGTGAACGTTCTCATATTCTGAATCAATTTGAGTGAAAAACCCTAGTTAATCATATTCTCCTGCTTTTAATTTAGGTTTCAATGTTGATTTTGGTTTGATTACTGTGAATGTTCTCAGATTCTTAGTGAATTTGAGTAAAAAACCCTAGTTAATCATGTTCTCTTACTTTCGATTTAGGTTTCAATGTTGAGTATCGTGCGATTACTGTGAATGTTCTCATATTTTAAGTCTATTTGAGTGAAAACCCCCAGTTAATCATATTCTCTTGCTTTCAATTTAAGTTTCAATGTTGATTTTGGTGCGATTGCTGTGAATGTTCTCATATTCTGAATCAATTTGAGTGAAAAACCCTAGTTAATCATCTTCTCTTACTTTCAATTTAAGTTTCAATGTTAATTTTGGTGCGATTGTTGTGAATGTTCTCATATTCTGAATCAATTTGGGTGAAAAATCCTAGTTAATCATGTTCTCATGCTTTCAATTTAAGTTTCAATGTTGATTTTGTTGTGATTGTTGTGAATGTTCTTATATTCTTAATTAATTTGGGTGAAAAATCCTAGTCAATCATGTTCTCATGCTTTCAATGTAAGTTTCAATGTTGATTTTGCTGCGATTGCTGTGAATGTTCTCATATTTTGAATCAATTTGGGTGAAAAATCCTAGTTAATCGTGTTCTCATGCTTTCAATCTAAGTGTCAATGTTGATTTTGGTATCATTGCTGTTAATGTTTTCAGATTCATATTGAATTTGAGTGGAAAATCCTTGTTAATCATTTTCTCTTGCTTTCAATTTAGTTTTCAATGTTGATTTTGGTACCATTGCTGTTAATGTTTTCAGATTCATGTTGAATTTGAGTAAAAAACCCTAGTTAATAATCTTTTCTTGCTTTCAATTTAGGCTTCAATGTTGATTTTGGTTCCATCGTTGTTAATGTTCTCATATTCTTAATGAATTTGAGTGAAAAACCCTAGTTAATCATATTTTATTGCTTTCAATTTAGGTTTCAACATTGATTTTAGTACCATTACTGTTAATGTTCTGAGATTCTGAATCAATTTAAGTGAAAAACCCTAGTTAATCATGATCTCTTGCTTTCAATTTAGGTTTCAATGTTGATTTTAGTACCATTGCTGTTAATGTTCTGAGATTGTTAGTCAATTTGAGTGAAAAATCATAGTTAATCATATTCTATTACTTTCAATTTAGGTTTCAAATGTTGAGTGTGGTACCATTGCTGTCAATGTTCTTATATTTTCAATCAATTTGAGTAAAAAACCTTAGTTAATCATATTCTCTTGGTTTCAATTTAGGTTTCAATGTTGATTTTGGTATGATTCTTGTGAATGTTCTCAGATTCTTAGACAATTTGAGTAAAAAACCTTAGTGAATCATATTCTTTTGGTTTCAATTTGGGTTTCAATGTTGATTTTTGTACGATTGTTGTTAATGTTCTCAGATTCTTAGTCAATTTGAGTTAAAATGCGGACTTAATCATATTCTCTTGATTTCAATTTAGGTTTCAATATTGAGTTTGACATGATTGCTGTGAATGTTCTCAAGTTTTCAATCAATTTGACTGAAAAACTCTAGTTATTCATGTTCTCTTCCTTTTGATTTAGGTTTCGTTGCTAATTTTGATACGATTGTTGTGAATGTTCTCAGATTCTGAATGAATTTGAGTCAAAATCTCTAGTTCATAATATTCTCTTGCTTTCGATTTCAGTTTCAATGTTGATTTTGTTTTTATAACCATGAATGTTATCAAATTTAGACTTCATGAGAATGACATTGGATTGATTCTTTTAGGACACATTCTCAGTGTTAATAAGTCGTCTATATTGATTTTCCATACAGGAAACCAACTCATGAAAATGCCAAGACTAAAAAGCAATGCAAAGAAAACAATAAGAAAGCGAAAAGAATTAACTTCGATAGAGAAAAGTAAAAGGGAAAGCTTAGAGAGTGGAAACTAACTTTCAGATCAAACATGGTGACAATAATGAAGCTATTACAGTACATCAAACTTAGGAACGAGAATATTAAAGGGTTGAAGAAAACCTCATTTTGGTTATTGTTTGATGCAATATTGAAGAACAAGTTGAATTATAAACAATGCAGAAAATATGATGATATTGCATTCAAAATAATTCAAACATATCAGCCAGGCAGCAATGGTTCTGTCTAGTTAGGATTAGAAACTGTAAAGCTAACAACAAAAGACATCAAGTCCATCTTCGGTATATCTTGCGGAGATGAGCTGATGCATCTTGGTTATGGAAATAAAAGTATATCATCATTTCTGACAAGAAGATCCATACAAACTGAAAGGCTATTAAGCACAACCATCATGGACTCGTTGCAAAAAGCATTGAAAGGCAACAAGAAAGAAGACACCCAAGATGTAATTAGGATGCGGTGTATGTATACTTGTTTGAAGCTTTTTTTCTCTACATCAGGAACAACAGTTGGATGGGTATTTCTTAATTACATGGAAGATATAAACTCTATGAGAAAATACAATTGGGCAGAAGCAATAAGGAACACACTGATGTCTTTAATTGAAAAATACCACAAAAATCCAGCAAAAGTCACAGGATGTGTTATGGCTCTCTTAGTAAGTACATCTTTACTCTATTCTATTAGTTTGTTGTTAATAACAGAGAGTATTATTTCTTATTCAAATGACAAAAATTCTTTACATTTGCTTTGTAGTATTGGTTGTGTGAACACACACTGATCATCCACCCTGAAGTTAACGAAGCATGCCCACGGGTGATCAAGTAGAATCTTATCAAATTACATAAATGTATGAAAGTCATATCATTACATGAGCTGACAAGAAGACAGGTCACATTCTCATCTCATTTGAATTTCAATTCAAGTTGGGAAAAATTTTTATACACTGAATTATTACTAAGAAACTTTTTAGTTTCCTAAACTTTAATTATTTCAAAAACTAATATCTACTGTATATTGACCTACAAGTAAGTAGTGCTCGATTGAGTGGGGAAAGTGATGAAGAACTTGATGATATTGAAGAAGAAGAAGAAGAAGAAGAAGAAGAAGAAGAAGAAGAGGAAGAAGAAGAAAAAGATGCTGAAGCAGAAAAAGAATATGCTGAAAATACTGAAGACGAAGAACAAAAAGATACTGAAGAAGAAGATGCTGAAGAAGAAGAATAAGAACAAGAACAAGAAAAAGAAGATCCAAAAAATATTGAAGAAGAAGAAGAAGAAGAAGATGGTCAAGATGCTGAAGAATACCACCAAGAACAAAAGCCAGCAAATAAAGACTTTGATGGCTTCTGCAACATTATGATCAATGATGTACCTTAGGGAGAAGAACACATTCATCGACAAACACTTGAGAAACTTCAAATTGAGAACAACAATTTGCAACTTGACAACACAATGAAGACCATCTACATAAATAAACTTGAAGAGGATAACAGGCTACTTACAGCACAAATACAACAACTGAAAGATGAAAATTCTTGATTGCATAACCAAGTGGTTGAAAAAGAAGTCCATGAGATCACCCAAGAAGTTTGTGGAGGAAAGCATTCTGGGACAGATACAAAGAATGAAGGTCATATAATAAGAGATGAAAATTCTCAAGTGCTGCAGAAAGAGGTCCATGAAAATTCTGAAGTGGTGGACAAATAGCTCCATCGGAAAAGAGGTCTATGAGATAACACAACAATCTTTTGCAACAAACAAATGCGAAAGATTGTCAAAATTCTCAGTTGTAGAATCAGTTAGTGGAGGAAGAGGTCCATGACTTAACCGAACAAGTTTGTGCAATAAAAGCCGATGATCTAACAGAATCAAGACAAATAAATCTGTAGAATTCCATGATTAAATAGATCAAAACTAAAGCAAGGAAGACTACTGAGATATCAAATTATGAGTATGGAGGCAAGAAAGTTAAAGTCGAGAAAGAGAAGGAACACAAAGATGAGACAATTTCTAACAAGTATGCTGTGGCTCAATTGCTACCTCCTGAAGATAAATATAAGCTACAAATTCTTTGGAAAGAAAAGCAGACAGAATCAAGGTATAATCTTACATAAATCTTGCAATTTTTCATGTAGTACAAAATATGAAATGAAATTGAGAAATAGCTCTATTTTCTAAAAATATTGACTTAATTATTAACACATTTTTTATTGTTTTGTAGTGCTTGTATATGGTTTGGTGCAAGATATGACAATTGTGTTTATTAATGATATCAAGAGCTTGGTAAAAGGGACCGACATATCCAGCTGTGCACGTATAAAATTTGCAATATTTTAACACTGAAAAACTTCTCATTAATTCATTAACATCACTTTTATGTTCCAATTTGACAGACAATTGATGCATATGCTAAGATTCTTGAAAGAGAACCACAAGCACAGAATTCTGGTGATGGAGCAGAGCACAATGGCAAATCTTCGTATTGTCAAGTCTATATTAGGTAAGGAATAAATGTACATTTGTCAATTCTATACTTTATCTTCCTTTCGATTTTGGTTTCAAAGTTGATTTTTTGTGTTTGTTATCATTGCTGTAAATGTTCTCAAATTTTGATTTTCGTATCATTGCTGAGAATATACTCAGATTTCAAAACAATTTGATTGACAAATCGTAGTTAATCATGCTTTGTTGCTTTTGATTGAGATTTGAATATTGAGTTTTGTACCATTATTGTGAATATTCTCATATTTTTTTGTAAAAAAAACCCAATGTTGAAGAAGAAAACTTCAGAAAAAAGGAAAAAGATTTTGAAAAATACTTTGCAAGAATCCCTCACATGTAGATACATCCATATCCCCATCCACAATTCCAATCATTGGACATTATTTGTTATCAACAAACACTTGGGGACTTGGAAACATTTCAACTTTTTGAGACCAAGAAAAGGAAAAGACAAGCACTACAACGTTGCATATCAATTGGTAAGAACAATTTCAGATTACTATTACAATAATCAGATGTAAATCATTACATACTTTATATTGATTTTTTTTTAAAGCAAAAAATCATCAATGAATACATGAAGGATACACCTTGTCAACCAGAAAAAGCATGGAATTGTGATGTGAAGATTGAATCAGTCAGAGACAGCCCTCAACAAAAAACAATGACGTATGTTATGTTTATTCTAATTAACATATTTTAATATCTTTTTCAAAAATTTTTGTTTTTTCCCTAACTGTGTGAAAAATGATTTCTGTAGGATTGGCTGTGGAATTATTGTTTGCTACATCGTAAGACAATACATAAGGCATCAACCAATTCCAAACACATCACCACCAGGCACATCCACAAGACTGAGAGCAGACATAGTACATGAGTTCCTCAGTGATCCACAAAGATCAATCAGAGTCAAGTAGAGTCAAGATTGCAACATTCAATGAAATCTTTTTTGATGTGTAACCCAATGAACTCTTTTTTGTCACACTCTGATACAATGACTAATGTTTCTGTTGATAGTTGCAAGCATATTCCCCCACAAACATGTTGCAATTTCTATGATGTATAATGGAATAGTTTGTCATACTCTCAAAGATATATGCACCAGGGCTTTCTTGATTTTTTTTTCTTCCATATTTTCAGTTTCTATTATCCTGTTCCTTACACTACTATATCGGAAAAATGAAAATAGTGTTACAAGTAAAAATAGTGGACACAAGACTTTACTGTATCAAAATTAGTGCTTTGTTGATGTTTTTGTTTATATTTTCAGTTTTTATGTAATGTTTTGTTGCTTCACGATATTATCACAATTACTTATTTTGAAATTAAAAACTTAAAACTGAGAATATTTTCAGTTTTATAAAGTGTTCACTGAATTTTCAAAACAACAATATTATGACAACAATTTATTTGTTGTCACACAATATTATCACAATTTAAAAAACTAAAATTCGAAACAAAAAATATTTTTACTTTTAGTCCACTGTTACTTTATTCAAAACATAGAGCATTGATCATATCTATTTAGAATATTAATTCACATTTATTCAACTGATCACATTTAAAACTAGTTCCAATTCATAACAAGAGCCTTACACTATTATTACAAAATCAGCTATTTTGAACTACAAACTTAAAACTGAGAATATGTTCACTTTTTATACAGTATTCACATAATCTTCAAAAACAAACATTCAACAATCAAGTTTATTTACAAAAGCCAGCCAAACAAATAATTCACGTTAAAAACAAACACAAAGCCAACCAAACAATATTATTACAAACAATTTCAAAATTAAAATTCAAAACTAAGAATATTTTCACTTTCAATTTAATGTCATTTTATTCAAAACATAGAAGATTATTACTTAGCTCTAAACAGTACACTCTGCTACTTCAAGAAATTTGTGAATACAAAATTTTAACAATTACAAAGCAGCTACAAAAAATTACAAAATCTCTTTACACGATTTCTTATTGTGATTGCCAACCTTCCCACATCTACCACAAGTAATTTGTCTTACTTTCTCACCATTGGAACGAATCCTCTTCTTATTTGGCCTTCATGGTTGCTTCTTAGACAAAAGAGGAAGAACAACATCACTATCACCATCAACATTACAATCTGGTTTCCAAATTAAAGGAATAGGATATATGGAAAAAGAATAGGACTCTCGATAACTTTGAACATAGAAGTATTGATCAACAAATAAACTCAAATCATATCTACTCTTTTGTATAGCACCAATTGCATGTGCACATGGAAACCCTTTCAACTGCCACTCGCCACAAGAACATATTCGTCTACTAATGTCAACTGAAATAGATGGATGTGAATGCACCTCATAGACATCATTCCCAAATGAACTAACAATCCATGGCCTTGAAGTATTAAAAGCATCATGCAACTTGGACTCCATTTTAGGGGATATCACACCATTCCATTTATTAACAAGTTCCCTCCTCTTAGCAATTTTTCTCATCAACTTAATTCTTACACTGTCAATCAACTTTGTGATAGGCAAGTGGCCTTCCTCTCGTATCCACGAATTGAAAGATTAAGCTACATTTGAACACATTTCTCCAAAGCGTTGCCCTTGAAAATATGCATTACTCCAATGATCATATGGTATGTCATCTAAAAACTTTTCAACTCTTGACCCACCTTTAGTCTTTAACTCAACCAAACATTAATGAAATGTTTCTTCAGTTGGAGCATATGCACATTTCCCAAATAGAGTGATCAACTTTTCTTTCCATCCATGAAACATACCACGCAAATGATGCCTCAAGTTCATCTTCAAATGATATAAACAATAAGCATGGAAAGCCATTGGGAAAACCTTTGGTAAAACTTCAACTAATCCAATGTTACGATTTGACACGAATGTAATATTTCATTTTGGTGAAACAATTGTACTCAAATGCTCCAAAAACCAATCCCAGTTGTCTTGATTCTCTGAGCCAACAACTGCAAAACAAACAAGAAAGAACCCTGCATGTACAAAACAAAAAAAATGAGAATATTCTATTATTCTTAGAAAATTGTAACACTTTAACATTCAAAATATCAAACACTAAAATGAATAACTGAAAAAATAAAAAATGCATATACAACAACAATATTATATAAAATTTAAAACATTCAATCATATTTCTAAACTGAGAACTTTCTCAATTTCAGAACAGAGAAAACAAATTTCTTGTGTACCTTGATTTCCATCTTTTCCTGTAGCAACAAGTAAATTTTCTCTAAATCTTCTTTTCAAAAATGTGTCATCAAGAAATAAGAGAGGTCGACAATAATCAAATCCACTAATGAAATCATGAAAAGCAACAAATAATCTCTTAAACCATTTAGTATCATCGTCACACTCAAACTCAATGTAACTCCGTAGATTGCAACTCTTTGCAACATCCACATACCATTTTAACTGGTCAAATGACATTAAGTAGTCTCCAAAAATATCACCTTTTGCTTTCTTAATGGATTATCACGAACACCTTCAACAATCAAATCAGCAACGAAATCAGAACTCATACGAGAATGATTCATCATACGTACTTCAGCACCACATGTGTGGACATTATTCAGCGTCCTTATATAAAAGAACCCATTAGCATTCTCCACTCTACCATGAACATTCCAGATACAACCTTTTGTGTCTCTAAACAAACATTATGCTGTAACACGAACTTTATCATTCTTAACAAATATGAACTCAAATCCACACTCAATAGAAAACTTCGACAATGCATTACGAAATTCAACAATTCCACCTTCAAATTTCTGTCCTACATGTGTAATACTAACTGCCCAACCAGCAGACAACAGTACTTTTTCCTTGTGTTGACAAAATGATGATAACATATCAACCTCTTTTTCAACCTCCAACCTCGAATTCCTTTTGGAGGATGTAGATGCTCTGTTTGACAAGTTCATAGACTTACTGTTGTCATGAGACAATGCAATATCACAAACTGCAAGCTCCAACATTGACTCTCTTTCTCCATAATCCAATCTTTTGTTGAGATAACCACAGTTAATGGTTGAGTTTTTTACTCTCACAATAACATCAATACACTTTGAATCAAATTGCACAACTAATGCCAACAATAAATCTAACTCCTCATTATTGTCCAACGTACAACTAGGATGCCCAGGTAATGAGTATGATAGACAAATGTTATCAGATTGCAAAACTATCACATTTCAAACATTGCTTATCAACCAACTGATCATATGTAACATTTTGATCAATCTTAATTGCAAATATGCAACCATTATACTTGCGCAACAAAAACATAGGCACACTCGTACAACCTTCACTCATCTTTCAATCTAAACAAGAAAAAAGATCGCATAAATAAAAACTAGAACAAATACTTTTTAACAATATTAAGAACTTTCTCAATTTTCACAAATCACATTGTCAATTCATAAAATACCTAACCAAACCGAGAAATCATCTAGCAAATCATGTCTTCAATTCGTAAAAATGAAATTATTCAACATATTCTCATAAATAAATTTAATCAAAACTAAAGAAAATTCTAAAAACACATAATATACAAAATCGAAACAATACATACCTATAAACCAGATCGAAGATCAAATATCTAGCAAATCAATTCTTCAATTTATAAATCGAAATCGCACATAACAAACTATAACAGATTTCAACTCAAAAAACGAACCAAACCAAGAAATCCTTCAAGATCCTTTGTTATTTGAATCAAAACCGAGAAATCAATTATGTATAATAGTGAACCAAACCAATTAATCCTTCAAGATCGTTCACGATTCGAATCTTCAGCTACTTCCATAACTGATTTGTTAACTGATTTGTTTTTTCTTTCTAGTAAATAACGTCAATGCTATTTTATATACACTTGTTTATGTTAAAAGGGCAAACACGTCTTTTACTTGTAAATGAGACTTATTGGTTCAAAATTTTTTTGATAGGACCTAAGCTACTACCAAACATGTAGATAGGACTTTTAGGTAATTATTTCTTTTTTATTTGTTTAATTTTTTTTAACTATTTGTTTAATTTTTTCCCTTATTTGTTCAAATATTTGTCTAAATTTTATTATCTATTCAATTTTTTCACTAAATTCTATATGTCAAAATTCTATCTGTTCAATTTTTTTTTTTCTATCTGTTGAAATACTAAGCCAAATCAAATCCTGTCTATTGAAATATAAAACCTGACCAATCCATATCTATTGTAATAGCAAGCCAAACCAAACCCTATCTGTCATAAATTTTTTTTCTATCTGCTCTCTCTCATCCTTATTTGTTCAATACAAAACAAAACAAAATTATCTATTCCATCATTAACAACAACAACAACAACAACAACAACAATAACATAATTTTTTCAAAAAAGAAAAAGAAAAAAAAAGAAGAGAATTCTTGCTCTGTATGAGCAAGATACATTTTTTGTTTTCTCTCTATCCAAAAATCAATTCCCTATCTATTCTAGGCTTGGACAGAGAGGCATCGAGGATGATCATGAGATTCAAGATCTGGATTGGTGTGGGAAGATCGACGGATAGAAACCCTTGGGAAATAGATCTTCAAATTGAAGATGATCTTGGCTTTTTATCACTAATCTGTCGCCGATCTTGGTTTTCCGTCGTTGATCTTGGTTGGAGAAGGGATTATAATAAATGTTATCATCAATGAAAAAAAATAATAAAATAAAAAACAACACAGAGACCAAAGTATCATAAAACATAAGATCGAAAATTTTTTCACAATAAATTCCTACATTTTTCGAGCATCCAAACAAAGGAATCAAAGAGAGATGCTTGTAAACCATTGGGAGGTAGTCATGCTTCATGGAGAAGTCTATGGCTCATTTGAGATGTTGGTTCCTCGCATCCACGATCTCTTAAGAAAGACGATTCAAAGCTTCTTTCATGTCGAGATCGTAATAGGAATCATACAATTTTACAATGTCTGAGGCAAAGAAGATCAGATTTGCAAATCTGGCGATCTATATCATCGAGGTATGAAGCGGTAGGATGAGGATGATGGTGACTCTGACAACTATAACAAAGAGAGAGGGTTTGAAGAGAGAAAGGGTTTGGTTTTGAGAGAAAGAGGTTAATAATGAGATCAAGATCAGCGACGGTGACCAAGGTGATGGTGTTGGTAGTGTTGGAGCTAGAGGGGAGAGAGAAGAGAAAGCCAGTTTAGGTTAGGGTTTGTAGTTGCCCGTGGTTAGTTTAACCCAATCAATTTTTTCCTTTGGTTAGGACATGGGTGTAGACACCCCATTTTTTACCGTCCTCAAGACTTGGATGTCACCGTTGGGACACTCGGTGATCATCCGTGTTAGTGTTCGTTTTGAGTTCCCGGAGGTCTCAGTTACGCGCCTTGCCTCAGGACCTCTCAACTCGACTCTTCTGTGTTAGGTTTCGCACCAAACACTTTTGTTTTGTTTCTGGGGGTAGAGAGTAGCTTTTTAGCTACCCCTGGCACCCACCGGCCGTGGCTTGAGGCCACCGACCGTGTTTTGAGGCTACCGACCGTGTTTTGAGGCTACCGGCCATTGGTGAAGTATACCATTGGCCAGTCGGCATTCAGTGTGGCCGGCCGACCATAGTTTTGGCCGATGGCCCCCTTTTCTGGCCGAGACCTCTTCTTAAGGAGGCTTGACCCTTTTGAACCCATGTCTTAGCTTCTTGAGGAAGCTTGAACTTTTTGAACCCTCGATTTTAGCTACATGAGGAAGCTTGAACCTTTCGAACCCTTGGTTTTAGCTTCTTGAGGAAGCTTGAACCTTTTGAACCTTTGTTCTAAGCTTCTCCAAGAAGCTTGAACCCTTTGCTCCAAGCTTCTCCAAGAAGCTTGAACCCTTTCAAGCTTCCAAGAGAAGCTTGCACCTTTTGCACCTTTTGTTTTAGCTTCTCCAAGAAGCTTGAACCCTTGTCAAGCTTCTAAGAGAAGCTTGACCCCTTTGCTTAGCTTCCCTTGGAAGCTTGCCCCCTTTGACCCTTTTTGTGTTAGCTTCTCCAAGAAGCTTAGCACCTTGTCTTGCTCTATATATAGAGGGCCTCTCCACCATTTTCAAGGGTTGGAAAAATCTGATTTATAGAATATATATCACTCTCTCTCTCTCTCTCTCTCTCTCTCTCTCTCTCTACATTTGTATGTGTTAGAGTGTTCCAAAGTGAGTGATTCTTAGCCTATTGCACCACACCTCACAACCACACCTCTCTATCACCAACCTAAGCTTCTTGGAGGGATTTGAGAGGTCCTAAGGAGCTGCATTCTTGGTCCACAAGCTGCTGGAGTTGCAGCCTTGAAGAAGTTCATCAAGGGTGAGTTTTTAAGTCTTAAATCACCCTTTCTTGCACACACGTTTAGCCTAACTTCTAGGATGTTTTGGGCTTTTTCATAAACTGAAAAAAGTTTTCTTTTTGAGTGCTTTAAATAGTTTTTTAAGGTCACTTTTTCGTTTGGGGTGGTTTACCCCCTCATAGGCCTTGTTTGGCCTTGTTTTTTAGCCTTTTTTGTGAGCTTCGGGACCACCTTGTTTGGGCCTCCTCACCACTGAAATCTTGAGGGATTTCAGTGGTGAGGATGGTGGTTTAAGGTTCTAAGAAGGAGAGGGCCGTCCCCACTCCTTGTTGCCTTCAATATGTGCCATTTTAGCCTCATGTGTGAGCACCATTCTTAAGTGCATGTTGGCCATGTCTTAAATATTATTTGGTAGTATTTTGCCATGTATTACCTCTTTTTTTACTTGGTTTAGACACACCATGCTTGCTTTGCATACTTGTCTTGTAATGCCATGAAATTGCCTTAACATGTATCTAGCATTTAGACCACTATGCTTACTTGTTTTGGCTTAGCTTTGTGAAGCTTTTATGCTTGTTTTAGTATGCTAAGGGACTGTTTTTGGTCATTTGAGTCATCCATGACTTGCTTTGTATAGCTACCATGTAATCCCCCTCATGAGCCTTGAGTGCTGACCTCTCTAGCATGCTTTATTTGCACTATTTTTGTGATTTGGAGTCACTTATAATGTCATTTCAGTCCTCATGGTATGTTTAAATGTTTGCATTTGATGCTCCTTTGATGCTTCAAGAGGTTTTGCCTTAAGCTCCATGTTTAGACATTTGTGTATGCTTCCATGTGTAGGTCATTTAGATGCCATCTAAGTGGTTTTTGGGGCTTACTTTGACATGATTTGGGATTGTTTTGATTCACTTTGATCATTTGCTTCATGTGTCATGTGATCATGATTTAAGTCCTTGGGCTAATTCCAAGCTTCTATGCATGCTTTGCTTGTTTTGTTTACTTGGTTTGGCACCATTTATGACATGATTTCAGAGCTTATAATGCATGCCATATGCCCATGTTGTTCCTCTTTTAAGTGTGCTTAAGAGTTGTCTCTATGTGCCTAAGTGTTGGACATTGCATGCATGCCTATTTGTGTGTGTTTTGGCTTCCATTCTTGAGCATATTGGCCACTGATTTTGGCATGCTTGCGAGCTATCTATGTTAGTTTAAGTCCATCATCGCATGTTGTTGCATGCCATGTTCGTTTACATGTTTAGGTTGCGTGCCTAGTATACATTGCTCACTTGAATGTTCATGTTGCATACTTAGCCTCCATGCCTAGGTTACATTTCGTTGAGCATGCATCCCTTGCCTCTTGATCAATCATGATAGGGGTTGGGGCCCTTTGATGTGTTTTGTGCTTGCATTTCATTTGATATCGAAGTTGCACATTTGGCTTTTGGGCCACCATGCATTGAAATGCGTGATTGATGGCCCGAGAGTCGAGGGCCACACTCACTTGAGTCCATTACATGATAGGGAGTGTGTCCGTGCATACATTTGCTGAAAATTCCATGCCATACACTGCTTGCCCTCTGTTGCTATCAATTGCAGGTTCTGCAGGAAGCTTTGGCCGGTCGACTAAATATAGTGCCGACCGGCCAATAATCTGTGGCCGATAGATTAAAAGGCGGCCGGTGATCATCCTATTCGGCCGATGGTGTTTTTACTTGGCCGATGATGCTTCCCAGTGTCCAGAGAAGCATTCTTGGGACTTGTGCAAGTTTTCAGGGGGGCAAGGCAGTGTAAACAGAGGCAACAGTGCTATGGTAGCGAGTTTTCGGGCGAGACGAGTCAAACATGCATCATTCGCGCATTCCGAGGTAGGGCTGCGGCCCCCTTCTTTCTATTTATTTCATATTTAATTTGATTAATTAAATTGAGGGTCTGTAATAATTAATTAGCTAGGATAGTTGATTTATTATTTGGCCTGTATATTTATTTGGACCCTCTGAGTGAGGGCGAATGTGTAATAAGCATGCGTGATTGTGTGTATGTCTTCCAACCCCACGTCTTTCTTCTCTTTTATTTACTAGCTTTCAGTGGTTAGATTAGGGCATATTTAAATTAGCATACCTTATGCAATGCATACGTGCATCCATACGTTTGTCTTGCATGCACCGGGCTCGGCGCATCATACTAACTGCATTTGTATTTCAATTCCAAAGTTGAATACATGTTAGTTGTAGCATTATCATATGCCATCTTAGAATAGCCGAGCCTATTGTAGTTGCATCTTGTATGTGTTGCATTAGCCATCTTAACATGAGCTAGGATCACACATTGATTACTAACTAGCTTTTGTTTTGGCTCGGAGTACTAGGTAAGCTTTTATGCTTTAGCATATCGCATGCGTGTGAATGTTTCCATAATAGCATGATTACCATGAGGCTAGCTGCTTATGCGATATAAGTGCTTGAATGCCTGTGGATGGAGGTCAAATTACCAAAATTAGAATAATGCATTAAAACTGTGAGTTTTAAGCCCACTAGACAGTAGCAAACCCATCTTTTCTAAAGCCCACTTAAGGGTGGCAAAATCTGCATTTTAGCCTACTTGCGAGTAGCAAACCATTTTCAAAACAAACATGAAATGTTTTGTTCCAATTTAGGCGATTTGGTCTATACTTATTTGCTGTGCGCATAACATAGTAATTCTAGGCTAATAACCGGAATAAGAACACATAAACGTTTTCAAAATTGGATATCACGGTTAGTAGAGGCCGATCTTCGGATCGGGCGAGAGGGAGTGCTCATAGCTGACCTTCCCCAATCGTACCCAAGTTCCCGAGCTGAGGCAACTTTGGTGATGAAGGACACGTGGCCTTTGGCACTGAGTTAGGGTTTCCTAGATTCCTCCATTAAAAAAATATTTAGATGGCGACTCTGTATCTGGCAAAGCAGTCCATGTTTGGCACTTTTTTCAAAATCTATTTTTCTCAAAATGATTTGCCGGATTTGGACTCTTTGGTTCAGATTAAGAACCGTAACAAATCGAGTCCGAACTGTAGTAGACCCATAAATGAACAAAACGGGATTCATCTCCCGGGACGTTCGGGGACGTCTACAGTTTCTGGCGACTCTGCTGGGGACTTTAGAGAGCTTGACTCGAACTCGTGATGTCCTGTTTTGATTTCATTTATGTGTCTTTTTGCATTGCATGTGCATTGGTGCACCTAGGACACCGTGTTTGCCATCTGCCGTTCCTGAACGGTTTGCCGGAGGCTTGTCTTGTCAAGGCATGACCATAAGGTTGACCGGTTGTGGGCTCTGACAGTATGGGAACACAAACCCCTGTTTTACCGGGGCACCCTTTTCGACCATTCGACCTAGTGCATATTCGGCATCCATAGTGACCATTCCAAACTAGGACAGGTTACTTACCCGATGTTAGGTTGTTTGAAACCGCTGCGTGCGTAGTGAAACCCTAGCTCCTGACAAAATAGGACAGGGAAACCCTACCTCAACATAGGGGTGTATTGGCTCTCATTTACTTGCTATGTGCTTTTAGAGTGTATCTCTACAGGGAATACATATACCAGTTTGCGAGTCTGGGTATCCGGCCTGCGAGCACCAGTATTAGTATTTTGATAATCGGTTATATCTGCGGGTATCAGATTCAGATTTGGGGCAGTGATTTCGGGGAACAGTTATCAATAATAGAATACAGTCGTTCAGCTCTGCTCGTATCTGTTTTGGTGAAGTTGAGCTGAGATGCTGTTTGTTTTCTCTTTTGCTAGGTAGTCTTGGAACCATAGGTTCAGAAGGCTCCACTATCCCCCGGGTACATTGGATTTGTGCTGATAGACTTTGTCAAGTCAGAGACTCAGTTCAAGGGTAATCAGGGCCAGAGAAGGCTAGTTAGGCACAAACCACCAGTACAATAGCTACCAGATCAGTGATTTTTGAGCGGTCAGGTTGAGATTTCCGAGCCTATTGCAGAAACCGATATACCAGTTGCTCAGTTAGATCAGGACAATATGTCGAGTCTGGAAGAGATGGTGCACCAACTCCAGGATAGTATGAAAGCCATGCAGCAAGATGCTTTCCGTCAAGCGGAATTCGCCAAGCAACAGGCTGTGGTCATAGCCCAATAGGCAGAGACAATTGCTAGGCTAGAGCAGTAAACCGGAGCATCTGCTTTGCATCAAGCTCCTCCACCACCAGGGGTTCAGACACCAAATGTCTAGAAAGGTACAGACATTCCGACAGGGCCGGCTCCGCCCCCAATTTTACCCCAGCTATCCAAAACACCTACCAATCTACCGGACTCTCCTTTCGAGTTCAAGACGGACCCCACAGCATGGAAAGTGAGCAAGCTTGAGAAATTGTTCAAAAAGTCCCAGGGGGCCCACTCTATTCCTGATATAGAGGATGGTTATACCGACTCAGTGGTAACATTACCGGATCGGTTCAAGATGCCACATATCGATCGATTCGATGGCTCTGAAGATCCAAGGGTGCACCTCAAACTGTTTTATGATATCTTGAGGCCAATGGGTTTGACCACAGCCCAGAAGCTGTCACTATTCGGCCGAACCCTGTCTGGGATAGCTGCAATCTAGTATGCGAAATTGGAGAACTCTATGAAACAGAATTGTGAAGAGATGGCTGAGGCTTTCAGTGAGCAATGCTCCTACAACACACAAATTAAGGTCACAACTCGTGATCTTGAAGTCACCCACCAAGAGCCAAAGGAGGGTTTCTCAAAGTTCGCGACGAGATGGTGGGCAAAGGCCTCAATGATGACTACAAGGCCTTCCGACAAAGATCAGATTCGGATGGTTGTGCGCAACCTCCAACCCAAGCTTATGCAAAAGATGATTGTGCTCCCCTTCCCCACCTTTTCAGACTTACATGAGATGGGAGTACAGATCGAGGATGCTATGAAGCAGGGCCTCATTGACCAAGAGAAGGAGCAGCCCAGGAGGGCATTTTCCCGCAATTCGAATGTAACCACCAGTGTTGATGTAGCTGCTAGGACTTCAGATGAGGGCATGGTCGCCACCACCACACCAAGAGCAGCCACCTCCTTTGTTGGTGCATCCACTTCAAACCCCCGAACTTTAGACTATCTACCCCGGGGCAAGAGGGTTTTCACCCCACTCTTTATGCCTTTGTCTAAAGCTCTAGGGGTCCTACTCAGGAAAAGACATCTGAAACCGTTAAAGCAACAGCCTCTACCCGATCCTCTTCCTGCAAATCATAAGCCAGCTAAATACTGTGCTTTCCATCAGCAAACCGGTCATGACATCGACAGTTGCGTCCGTCTCCGCCACGAGATACAAAATTTGATTGACAACAAGGTCATTGTTGCACCAGCTCAGTAAAGTCTATCGTCACTGGATCAGTGAACTTGGGGGATAGTACGAGTATGTGATCGGGGGATGAACCACCTGCGGGCGGCGCTCAGTTTACTCCAGCTGTGACGTTTGGCACGCACTGTTTTGAGCATTTGCAAGTGCTAGTTCTGTAGTTTCTGACTCGGGTGTTGAGTCAGTTCTGTAGTTTTGTTTTGAGTCTGTCTCTTTGTCTTGAGTCAGTCTTTTTGATTAAGGGTCTGTCTTGTTGTATCGAGTCAGTCCTATTGTACAAAGGTCGGGTGATTCCAGGGGTGTTACCTCGGGCGTCACCATTTTGTTTTGCGTTTGTCTTTTCATTTTGTTTTGAGTCTGTTTCTGCCAGGGAGCCAGTTGTGCCAACAGATTTGAATGAACAGCAGTGATTTTCACGCTCTCGCGTTTGCTTCTACCTTGTGCCAGTTATGCTGGAAGTTCTGAATGAGATGACAGTATTTGACTAAGAACCCTGTCTTTTCTGTGCCTTGAAGTCATTGTAATGACCTGAGTTTTTTTCAAAACTTTTTGAACATTGCTGTGAAAACGAAGAGGGAGGAATTCCTCGGGATTTGTAAAACTTTGATCAATTTGAGAGAAAGATAGGCGTGCTAAACCTTTTAATGAATGAAATCATGCTTGTTAATGTGATTACTGAAAAGGATCCTGGCTTGATCCAAATTGGTTCTACACTGTCTTCAGCGCGAGCGACTAGTCGATTTCTTAAAATTTTTCAAAAAATGTTTTGCACTGTCCTGCGAAGACCCGTGTGGAATCGCTCTTGAGATTGTGCAGCCTAGGATCGCTCTCAGCCTCGAGACCCGAACCCCTCTACTCTCAAACCTTGAATACCAATGTTCAAACGGTCAACCACAATGTGAGGCCTGCGTGGCCAAATTCAAAGCAACCCGCGAACTAGGGGCAAGAAAGTCAGATCAAGTGTTTTCAAAAGAAGCTTGCAAAGCTAGATCAGGAACACCCCTCAAACTAGGGGCAAAGGAATTTCAAATGCGCTCGAAGAGTCAAAGCTGAAAATCAGCAAGAATGCCAAATCCCAGAAGGGAGGATAGAAGAATTTACTGTTGAAGGAGAACTGAGTTCCGATCCACAACACTAGGGGCAAATTCAGCCCCTCATTGGATGGACTCTTACATCATCAGCGAACAGCTGCCACTCTCTTGGATTCAGATGACTCTAGGATCTCAAAACCATTTGGCATGGACTTGTTACACTTTTACCCTTTGAGAGGCTCGCTGGGCCGAAAACCCGGAAGGGCGACCCAGGCAAAAGTTAGAGCAAGAAAAGAACAAGAAAACAACAACAAAAAAAGAGAAAAAATGCAAAAAGAAATGAAAAAGAAGAAAAAATGCGAAAATAGAAAAATTGAAAAAAGAAGAAGAAAAGAAATGAAAAAGAATGGAAAGAAAAGAAAAACAAAGCTCGCAAGGTCGAAAACCCACATCAGGCGCCTTGGCAAAAGTTAGAGCCTAAAAGGAGAGGTTAAATACCCGAGTGTACCTTAACCCCCGGAACTACGTAAGGCTTGATTCCCATGTTTGGGATACGTAGGCAACTTCTTCCTGAAGTCTAGCCATAAACACTTCCAAATCAAGTGTGTCCATGTATTGGTTTTGATGGTCCTCGCCTTCTCTGTATCCGAGAGTTCGGTTGTGATCATTACCATGAAGACTGATTACAATGCGCTACGGTGCCATTCAGACAAGGGGCAACTTTCTGTTGCCATTCAATGCGCAGCGGTGCCATTCAAACAAGGGGCAACTTTCCGTTGCCATGTAGCTCTCTTCGAGCAAGGGGGGCAATTTTCCTCCAGATCCGAGGTTGTCCGTCTCAAGAGTAGGTTCCGTGCTTGTTAAGTATTGGCCGTTTGCAAAAATAGTTTTTGAAAATTTTTACTGAGGTTGACTATTCTCTTGAAAATTGTTCCATCTTTTCCAAAAACTGGACCATTTCTTGGACCCAAAAAAGGAAAATTTTCTGTGCTCACAGCCTGACTTGCATGATTTTCAAAATCAAAAGTTGAACAAGCATGTTAATCTAACTTTCATGTTGGTCAAAATTGTTTTAAAACCAAAACAAAAAAAAAATGGTCAAAATGATGAACTAGGGGCACAGTTGAGTCAGGTGTTCTGTCTTTCCCCCGTCATCAACATACTCGCTAGAAAGGGCACCATACCTACCAGAAGGGGCACAACTGAAGCTGTCAATAAATGGTAGAAAGCTCTCTCATTTTTCAAGCAACGAGGTATCAAGCCAAGTGCAAAGCACGAACTGGAATGGGGCAAGATATTCCACTCCATCATCTGGACAGATCTGATCACGTCCAAACTCCCCAGCAAAGCATCATCAACCGATGTTAGCTGCAGGTTTGCTACACACCCAGTTGTAGCGCAGCCCCTCTGTGGGAGTTCTCTGTTGTGAACAAAATTGAGAATCTGGTAGAATACCAGGGGCAAGGGCCCACAACTTCCTGCTTATCCATCAATCACCCAGGGGAGGGATAAAAAAATGAGAGATTGAAGAATAGAGAGATGTACGATGAGAGAAAAGCGAGAAAAGGGTTTTGAGAGAAAAACCGAGCTTGAGGGCCGAGTGATGTGAGAATCACAAATAAGAAAAGGGTAGGAAATAATACCCGGTGAAATAGGCTCCCTGTGCGCATTTGAGTCTTTCGTTGTGTTTTGTTTGTCTCGATTCTTGTTTTGAGTCGTTTCAAGTGTCAATAGATGTGTTTAGGTTGTTTACCTTTATTTTCCGTTGTTATGTCGTCTTTGCTTTGTTCAGTTGTAGGCTCAATACCTAGTCGAGAACTCATTTTCTCAATTTCAAAAATGATTTGTTGTGTGCTCAGAGTGCTGTGCCATTCTCCACATTTGTGCAAAAAAAAAAAAAAAGGAATTTGTTCTTTCGAAAACTGCAGGGTTTAACCTAGGTCATGTGAGAACAGTAAAACTAGGACCTATCTGAAGCTATATGGGTTCCGGACTGCAAAGAAAAAGAAAAGAGGAAAAATCGAAGCATCTGAGTGTGTTTCACCTTCAGCAAATTCCGTGATTGTACTCCGGATGTACCTCCTCAGGCCGTGTCACTACTCCGAAGTATGAGTGTATCTCGGCCCCAAGCTTAAGCCTACTTCAAGTCAGAATGGCAATTAAAGTAGCAGCAGATGTTATCTCTCTCTGATATGAACAGGGTGTGCCTGTTTTTGAGCTGAGTGTGTTGCAAGCCCCTCCGAAAGGTAAATCGGAGGTCGCGTTTGAATTTGGTCTCGTTAAGGCTTGTATTCCCTTATTCGGCATTTTGTTTCAAATATGCGTTGTCACGCACATTCCAATTGCATTGTTATGCACCCACTTCACTGGCATTGTTATGCTCATTCATTGCATTGAGTATGCACATCTATCTAGCATTGTTATGCACCTTGTCACTTGCAATTGTCTTTCTTTCTCCTCGCATGTGCGACGGGTCAGATCTCCCTTTTCGGTTAAAAGCGTTCCGAATACGTTCTAATGCTCACACCATTCCGAAACACCGGGATACGTCTTTATGTTTCTTCTCCCATTCTGAAACACCGGGATACGTCCCTACGTTTCTCCTTCTTTGCGGAACACCGGGATACGTCCCTATGTTTCTCCTTCCCTTCGAAACACCGGGATACGTCCCTACGTTTCTCCTTCTTTCTGAAACACTGGGATACGTCCCTATGTTTCTTCTCTTTTTCCTAAACACTGGGATACATCCCTAATCATTGGGATACGTCCCTAATCACTGGGATACGTCCCTAAACACTGGGATACGTCCCTATGTTTCCCCCCTCTTTGGTTAAGAGCATTCGGAATACGTTCTGGTGCTTATACCTTTCCTAAACACCGAGATACGTCCCTATGTTTCCCTTTCCTTCCGAAACACCGAGATACGTCCCTAAGTTTCTTTCCCTTTTCCGAAACACCGGGATACGTCCCCACGTTTCTCTTTCTCTTTTTTGGAACACCGGGATACGTACCTATGTTCCTCTTTTCTCCGAAACACCGGGATACATCCCTATGTTTCTGCTTCTTTTCTAATCTTTGGGATACGTCCCTAAACACGGGGATATGTCCTTAAACACCGGGATACGTCCCTATGTTTCTCATTCCTTGCGGAACACCGGGATACGTCCCTATGTTTCTCATTCCTTGCGGAACACCGAGATACGTCCCTATGTTTCACATTCCTTACGAAACACCGGGATACGTCCCTATGTTTCACATTCCTTGCGGAACACCGGGATACGTCCTTATATTTCTCCTTCCTTGCGGAACACCGGGATACGTCCTTATATTTCTCCTTCCTTGCGGAACACCGGGATACGTCCCTATGTTTCTCCTTCCTTGCGGAACACCGGGATACGCCCCTATGTTTCTCATTCCTTGCGGAACACCGGGATACGTCCCTAATCCCCGAGATACATCCCTAAACACCGGGATACGTCCCTATGTTTCTTGCATGATCATAAGTTATGCTCGGCTTTGTGCATTGTTTTTGCATTTTGCCCCTGCCTTCAGGCGCATGCCTTTATCTGTAGCTTGTATGCTTTGTCTAAGTCTTCGGCCTTGTCAAAAATGGGTTGTCTCTGGGCTTTGACACTTACTCCCGACATTGTTATGACTTTCGAGTTCTGTCAAAGAGGGGCAACTGTAGACACCCCATTTTTGACCGTCCTCAAGACTTGGATGTCACCGTTGGGACACTCGGTGACCATCCATGTTAGTGTTCGTTTTGAGTTCCCGGAGGTCTCTGCTACGCGCCTTGCCTCAGGACCTCTCAACTCAACTCTTCTGTGTTCGGTTTCGCACCAAACACTTCTATTTTGTTTCTGGGGGTAGAGAGTAGCTTTTTAACTACCCTTGGCACCCACCGGCTGTGGCTTAAGGCCACCGGCCGTGTTTTGAGGCTACTGGCCATTGGTGAAGTATACCATTGGCCGATCGGCATTCAATGTGGCCGGCCGACCATAGTTTTGGCTGATGGCCCCCTTTTCTGGCCGAGACCTCTTCTTAGGGAGGCTTGACCCTTTTGAACCCTTGTCTTAGCTTCTCGAGGAAGCTTGAACCTTTTGAACCCTCGATTTTAGCTTCTTGAGGAAGCTTGAACCTTTCGAACCCTTGTTTTTAGTTTTTTGAGGAAGCTTGAACTTTTTCAACCTTTGTTCTAAGCTTCTCCAAGAAGCTTGAACCCTTTGCTCCAAGCTTCTCCAAGAAGCTTGAACCCTTTCAAACTTCCAAGAGAAGCTTGCACCTTTTGCACCTTTTGTTTTAGCTTCTCCAAGAAGCTTGACCCCTTTGCTTAGCTTCCCTTAGAAGCTTGCCCCCTTTGACCCTTTTTGTGTTAGCTTCTCCAAGAAGCTTAGCACCTTGTCTTGCTCTATATATAGAGGGCCTCTCCACCATTTTCAAGGGTTGGAAAAATTTGATATATAGAATATATACCACTCTCTCTCTATATCGCTCTCTCTCTCTCTCTCTCTACATTTGTATGTGTTAGAGTGTTCCAAAGTGAGTGAATCTGAGCCTATTGCACCACACCTCACAACCACACCTCTCCATCACCAACCTAAGCTTCTTGGAGGGTCTTGAGAGGTCCTAAGGAGCTGCATTCTTGGTCCACAAGCTACTGGAGTCGCAGCCTTGAAGAAGTTCATCAAGGGTGAGTTTTTAAGTCTTAAATCACCCTTTCTTGCACACACGTTTAGCCTGTCTTCTAGGCTGTTTTGGGATTTTTCATAAACTGAAACAAGTTTTGTTTTTGAGTGCTTTAAATAGTTGTTTAAGGTCACTTTTTCGTTTGGGGTGGTTTACCCCCTCTTAGGCCTTGTTTGGCCTTGTTTTTGAGCCTTTTTTGTGAGCTTCGGGACCACCTTGTTTGGGCCTCCTCACCACTGAAATATTGAAGGATTTCAGTGGTGAGGATGGTGGTTTAAGGTTCTAAGAAGGAGCGGGCCATCCCCTCTCCTTGTTGCCTTCAATATGTGCCATTTTAGCCTGATGTGTGAGCACCATCCTTAAGTGCATGTTGGCCATGTCTTAAATATTATTTGGTAGTATTTTGCCATGTATTACCTCTGTTTTTACTTGGTTTAGACACACCATGCTTGCTTTGCATACTTGTCTTGTAATGCCATGAAATTACATTAACATGTATCTAGCATTTAGACCACTATGCTTACTTGTTTTGGCTTAGCTTTGTGAAGCTTTTATGCTTGTTTTAGTATGCTAAGGGACTGTTTTTGGTCATTTGAGTCATCCATGACTTTCTTTGTATAGCTACCATGTAAATCCCCTCATGAGCCTTGAGTGTTGACCCCTCTAGCATGCTTTATTTGCACTATTTCAGTGTTTTGGAGTCACTTATAATGTCATTTCAGTCCTCATGGTATGCTTAAATGTTTTCATTTGATGTTTCTTTGATGCTTCGAGAGGTTGTGGCTGATGCTCCATGTTTAGACATTTGTGTATGCTTCCATGTGTAGGTCATTTAGATGCCATCTAAGTGGTTTTTAGGGCTTACTTTGACATGATTTGGGATTGTTTTGATTCACTTTGATCATTTGCTTTATGTGTCATGTGATCATGGTTTAAGTCCTTGGGCTAATTCCAAGCTTCTATGCATGCTTTGCTTGTTTTGTTTACTTAGTTTGGCACCATTTATGACATGATTTCAGAGCTTATAATGCATGCCACATGCCCATGTTGTTCCTCTTTTAAGTGTGCTTAAGAGTTGTCTCTATGTGCCTAAGTGTTGGACATTGCATGCATGCCTATTTGTGTGTGTTTTGGCTTCCATTCTTGAGCATATTGGCCACTGATTTTGGCATGCTTACGAGCTATCCATGTTAGTTTAAGTCCATCATCTCATGTTGTTGCATGCCATGTTCGTTTACATGTTTAGGTTGCGTGCTTAGTATACATTGCTCATTTGAATGTTCATGTTGCATACTTAGCCTCCATGCCTAGGTTGCATTTCATTGAGCATCCATCCCTTGCCTCTTGATCAATCATGATAGGGGTTGGGGCCCTTTGATGTGTTTTGTGCTTGCATTTCATTTGATATCGAAGTTGCACACTTGGCTTTTGGGCCATCATGCATTGAAATGAGTGATTGATGGCCCGAGGGTCGAGGGCCACACTCCCTTGAGTCCATTACATGATAGGGAGTGTGTCCGTACATACATTTGCCTGAAAATTCCATGACATACACTGGTTGCCCTCTGCTGCTGTCAATTGCAGGTTCTGCAGGAAGCTTTGGCTGGTCAGCTAAATATAGTGCTGACCGGCCAGTAATCTATGGCTGATAGATTAAAAGGCGGCCGGTGATCATCCCATTCGGCCGATGGTGTTTTTACTTGGCCGATGATGCTTCCCAGTGTCCAGAGAAGCATTCTTGGGACTTGTGCAAGTTTTCAGGGGGGCAAGGCAGTGTAAACAGAGGCAACAGTGCTATGGTAGCGAGTTTCTGGGCGAGACGAGTCAAACATGCATCATTCGCGCATTCCGAGGTAGGGCTGCGGCCCCCTTCTTTCTATTTATTTCATATTTAATTTGATTAATTAAATTGAGGGTCTGTAATAATTAATTAGCTAGGATAGTTGATTTATTATTTGGCCTGTATATTTATTTGGACCCTCTGAGTGAGGGCGAATGTGTAATAAGCATGCGTGATTGTGTGTATGTCTTCCAACCCCACATCTTTCTTCTCTTTTATTTACTAGCTTTCAGTGGTTAGATTAGGGCATATTTAAATTAGCATACCTTATGCAATGCATACGTGCATCCATACATTTGTCTTGCATGCACCGGGCTCGGCGCATCATACTAACTGCATTTGTATTTCAATTCCAAAGTTGAATACATGTTAATTGTAGCATTATCATATGCCATCTTAGAATAGCCGAGCCTATTGTAGTTGCATCTTGTATGTGTTGCATTAGCCATCTTAACATGAGCTAGGATCACGCATTGATTACTAACTAGCTTTTGTTTTGGCTCGGAGTACTAGGTAAGCTTTTATGCTTTAGCATATCGCATGCGTGTGAATGTTGCCATAATAGCATGATTACCATGAGGCTAGCTGCTTATGTGATATAACTGCTTGAATGCCTGTGGATGGAGGTCAAATTACCTAAATTGGAATAATGCATTAAAACTGTGAGTTTTAAGCCCACTAGACAGTGGCAAAACCATCTTTTCTAAAGCCCACTTAAGGGTGGCAAAATCTGCATTTTAGCCTACTTGCGAGTAGCAAACCATTTTCAAAACAAACATGAAATGTTTTGTTCCAATTTAGGCGATTTGGTCTATACTTATTTGCTGTGCGCATAATGTAGTAATTCTAGGCTAATAACTGGAATAAGAACACAAACGTTTTCAAAATTGGATATCACGGTTAGTAGAGGCCGATCTTCGGATCGAGCGAGAGGGGGTGCTGATAGCTGACCTTCTCCAATTGTACCCAAGTTCCCGAGCCGAGGCAACTTTGGTGATGACGGACACGTGGCCTTTGGCACCGAGTCAGGGTTTCCTAAATTCCCCCATTAAAAAAATATTTAGGTGGCGACTCTGTATCTGGCAAAGCAATCCATGTTTGGCACTTCTTTCAAAATCTATTTTTCTCAAAACGATTTGCCGAATTTGGACTCTTTGGTTTAGATTAAGAACCGTAACAAATCGAGTCCGAACTGTAGTAGACCCAAAAGCGAACAAAACGGGATTCATCTCCCGGGACGTTCGGGGACGTCTACAATGGGGTTGTCCCGAGTGACAAGGACTGTTTTGAGCAGTTTGGGCTGCTAGTCAAGATTGGTCGTGCCCGCGACCGGTAAGCTCGTGCCGCGATGGGCTTTCCTAGTGGTCGCCCCCGTGAGTGTGCCGCGACCAGGACGCGACCAAAAGTGGCTCTCAGGTCGTTTGGTCTAGGGCTTGGGTGCGTGAGCTGCAAGAGGCCACGGTGTTAGGCCACGATTAAGCTAATCGCGCCCGCGAAGGAGGTGGTCACACCAACGACCGTGTTTTCTTGGTAGCCGTGCCCGCAATCTTCCTAGTGGTACTCGCGACCAGGTTAGTTGGCTTGTTCGTGGCCACAATCTGGCCTTCGCGGTCTTGGTCTATTTGTCTATATAAGGTGCCAAAAGCTAAAAATATCTATTTTTCTTAATTCTGTCTTCTTTCTCTCCTCTTCGCCATTTTCAACCTTTTTAAGCTTTCAAACTTGGTTTTCATCTATTTTTACCCGTTTTTTATCCCTAGTTCCATATACCAAAATGTAGAGCTCGGTGAGGGCTTCCATTTAATCTGAGCAGCTCGTTTTTTCATCATCGGCAATTTTTTCGGCTTGTCTCCTCTTCATTTCAAGAGGTAGGGTCTATTTCCTAACGTGATGTGAGTTCGATAGTATATTTGTGGCGTATTTCGTTATGTAGATTTTGTTGTTGTTGGATTGATTGTGAAATTTTGATTGGGGGTTGTTTGGTTATGATTTTGCTATTAAATCTATTTTTGGTATATAAAATCGCATATGGATTTCTAAAAGTGGAAATGCCCCAATTTGTGAAAAATCCTAAATGACATTGTTTTGGAAATTGGACAGATTTCAAAAAAGAGTTTAGTTGGAAAGAAAACGTTATGGGATTTTGGAAATGGCGGTATTGTTACCCTTTTGGAAAATATTGGGTTATTGGGAGATGTTTATAAATGAGTTTTGGAATATTGAATTGTATTTCCGTATTTGTTTTATGTTTTAATTGTTTCATTAGAGATAATTGTTTGGGTTATTGGGGAGGATAACATTGCCATGTGGTAGAAATTACATATGGATTAGGCAAACTGAAATTCTTCATATCATGGAGTATGTAATGGATTTTGGAATTTAAAACCATATGTTTTGGAAAGAGGTTTGGAAATTCCCGTATTGTGTTTTAGAACATTTGCATTATTTTGGGAAAACAATATTTTGATCACATGTATTGTACTATTGGAAATGGGTAAATGAAGTGGTAAAGCTGTAAGGAGTGTTAGAGCAGAATTAAGTTGGCCTATGTGTCCATGGTGCAAGACCTAAAACCTGCGCGGTAGGTGCCGATTCCATCCAGATAATTCTAGAGAAATGGCCTAGTGACTTGTATAGTTACTAGTAAGAACACTAGCCTTGGAGATTTACGCATTTTATTTATTATCGCTTTAGTTTTAAAAACAATGTTTTAAAAATGGTTTTAGCAACGTATTTGCTATTGTTTAGCGATGTATTTGCATTTGAGTTAGCAATGTATTTGTTGGTTGGTATTGAGATACCTGGATTAGTTTTGTAAAGGGATTTTATTTCAAATTGATGTTTTGAACTCAGAAAACGTTTTGAATTAATGAAAGGTTTTGTCAATTGGAAAGAAAGGATTTTGCTAAGAAATCAAGTGGCCTGAAAATGCATTTAGGCATATTGTTAATATGTATTGCATCATAATCATTTATGCTGATGGAGCATATTTAGTTTTTGAAATATTCTCTACTGGGCTTTATACTCACCCTATGTAGCCGAAAAAGTTTTTCAGGTATATGATGTTGTTTATGGATGTGAATGTGGATATTAGCTGCTGAAGTTGTGTTTGGAGCTGAGTAGGGGGTTCCATTACTTGTAGGCCTTGGGCCATTTGTTTTATTCATTAGGCCATGTGTCATTCTTGTAAGGGTTATACCTTTTGTATATGATGTAAGTCTTTGGGCATTTCAATTTGATATATAACATCTGTTGTCTGTTTGAGTTAAAGATCATTCATTTCACGTAGATGTGAATGTAGGGTGTATGAAATTGGAATAATATATGTATTGTGTGACACTATGGTATCCATCGCATGAGAGTTATTATTTATTTTAATCTATTTGTCATCTTTTGCTTATCAACTTTGGGATATTATCATGTGGGCCGGACTTTGTAAATCCGGGACGTGACAGGGTTTGGACAGTTTGGTTGTCGCTAACGACATAGCAAAGGCTGTGAAAGGAGGTAGCAGAGGCGGCAATGGTCGTGGTGGTGAAGCGACAAAGGGTGAGAGGAAATGGTGGTGAGAGAGAAAGGATGAAAGGACCTACAGAGAGGGAGAGAGAGAGAGAGAGAGGAGAGAGAGAGAGAGAGAGAGAGAGAGAGAGAGAGAGAGATGCTAGAGAAAGAGACGCTAGAGAGAGAATGGTTTGGTTTGGAAAATTATATATATATATATATGGTATCAATTATACAAATGGAAATATATAAATTGTATACAAAAGAAAAACAATCATTAAACGTATCAATTTTTTTAAATTATTAAAAAAAGGATAAATTACACTAACCTCCCTTAAAGTTTCTGACAATTACACTGACTTCTAAGGTTTACTTTTGATTTGCACTTTTTGTCCTTTTCTGTTGGTTGACCATTAGTTTGACTAACATTTTTTTTTTGGGGGGCAAAAGTTAATAATTAGTTGTTAAATTAGCACATAGGGAATTTTAATTTGATTTGCATAACATTTGAAGTGATTAGCTGTAAATAAAGAATAAAAAGAATCAATTAATCATTTTCTAGTAAACAAGTTAGTATCAATTATTGAAACCAAATGAGAAATACAAGAACTTGTATATATTTAATGCAATAAATTATATATATAGTCAAACTATGTGAGTATTTAGAAATATTATTTAATACTACTCTAGCAAATATATGTAGTATCCCAATTTGATTTTATTAATTTAGATAGTGAGACCCATCATTTTTTTTTCTTATTTTTTTTAGGATAACTGAATTGATGTCAAGTATAGATTAAAAGCTGCCAAATAACTTCTTTTATTATGTAATTAATTTTTTAATTTGTTTTATCATCATTTTTGTCACAACAATAGGTTATTCTAAGAATATACACCATTTTATGTGCATCATATATAAGTTATAACATTTGTAGTCTTAATTATCACAAATGTCATAGTGATACAAATGTCATAACTAAATTTTTTTTAGTCACAACTAAAAAAAAAAATAGTCATAATTAAATACCACATAAGCTATAATTAAAATAATAATCCCATATTTAATGGTTAACAACAAAAATATCTTTAATATTAAAAATACTAAACTAAACCTTTTATTAATGTCGTTAGTCACAAGGACACCTGAATAATTTTTTAAAAAATCAGTGTAATTATAAAAAATCTCCAGACATTGAATGTAATTTATGCCCAAAAAATAAGCACTATTACCAAAAGGGAAAATTAGTGTAAGGTCCCTCTCACATTTTTAGTAATGAAAGAGATCCACAATATTATTTTATGATGTCTAAGGTCCCTCAACTCTACACCCATATATCATAGAGAAATTTGACTCTCTCAAATCAAACCTCATCTCTCTCTCTCTCTGTCTTTCTCTCTCTCTTCGCTCACTATCTGTTTATTAGATTTTCTTTTTCTCTCTCTTCGACAATGGCGATTCGAACTGCGATGTTGATTCAAATTCTGAAGAATTCATCAATCGCATCGTTCAGAGCTCGATCTATGTTCTCTTCATCGTGGCGAACCGTTGAGCTTGCTCCCAAAGACCCCATTCTTGGTGTCACTGAAGCTTTTCTCACATATTTGAGTCCTAGCAAAGTCAATGTCGAAGTGGTAAGCTACGAGCTATGTTTAACTCCTTTTAATTTTCAGTCTGTGTTCCACTATTTTCCTGCATCATGCTCTTTTACATAGTTTTGCAATAATATAATTGTCTCACATGTACTTCATTTCCCTGGTTTACATGGTCACAGTACAAACGATGCCCAGTTACATTAATGCCTGCAACGATGGATCAGATTAGAAGACTATTTCATAACGTGTAGACGAACTTGTAGTTTGGGGATATACTTCATTATCTCTTATATGGTGTATGAAACAATCAAGTTCAATTTGAATGAGAGATTTATAATATGCTGAGAAACAAGTTGAGGAAATCATATTCCAAGGGAAATAATGCCCAAGAGTTTGGTCTTTTGTATCAATATTACCCGAAGCAACAATTTTTTAATTTTTCTTTTCTTTTTGATGAATCAAGAAAGAAATACAACATTCGAACCATGTTATCAGATAGTACTACATGTTAGAATTGTACAATTATTTGATTAATAATTCTCACCTCAACATCATTATTTTCACTAATGTTTGTTTGTTCTCAGTTTGCAACAACAATTGACTCCACCAAACTTCTGTTTTGCCTGGTTTGGTAGCATTTTCTTGGATTCATTCAGATGGAATCTCTACCTTTTTATTTTGATAGTGATTTAACCTATGTTATTTGATGTCTATTAAATTAAAAAGTATATCTACTTTATTTTGAAGGATATGAAACAACTTAGATGTACACTATCCCACTAATATTTATTATCAGTGAGTATCTTTTCTTTACCAAATTTCTCTAGACAATGAGAAGTCCAGAGAAATTTGGAGAGAAGTCTAGAGAAATTTGGAGAGAATTTTTCTGGAGAGTGGGAAGTCCAGAGAAATTTGGATGATAGGTGCTCCAATTTGTCAGTCTATTTTAATTGCCACTAAAAGCATTTGAAGTTCAGTTTATTAAGTTTATATTTGATCTGAAGAACACAGTTTGGCTTGTGGTATAATTTTCTGCCATAGTCACTAAATCATTTGATAACATGTGATGCTTAGCATTTAGTGTTTATTAGTTACAGACTTATTTTGCCATTAATTGCTTTCTGCAGTTTGTATACGACAACACAAACAAAACAAAGTGTTTCATTGTTTCATTACGACTGACCGAACTATTTTGGCTATTGTATCCCCCTTCACAGAGGCTGTAGAAATGTTTGCAGACACTTCATTAGTTCTGATGTGGGTAATATCTGCAAGGTAAATTCCAAGTTTTATGTTAGGTTTTATTGGGCATATCTGCTTTGAGGTTTTTGGTGTTTCATCTATTTGGTGTCTTGACATTTTAATATATCCTATAGAATTGTGCAATGTATTTCTTCTTCTCAATAGCTGCAAGTTTGCATTTTTATATTTTACTTAAATGTTGAATTTTGTTTTGACGTAGGTCTTCTGCAAATACACTCATTTAAAGAGAATTTCTTTAGACAGTAGGAAGTCCAGAGAAACTTGAAGAGAAGTCCAAAGAAATTTGGAGAGAATTTCTCTGGAGAGTAGGAAGTCCAGAGAAGTTTGGAGGGAAGTCCAAAGAAATTTAAGAGAATTTCTAATTTTCTCTAGAGAGAATGGTTCATTTTCTCCAATTCAGGTTGGTTTGTGTGAATCAATCTCTCTCTTTCTCTTTGAACTAATTTTTTCCCCCAAATTGATTCTTATTGATAAACTCATATGGCGATGGACGCATTACTGGAAACGATGCGATCAAGTTCTTTGGCATGTCTAATTTGCCTCGACCTGATCTTAAGCAGGTCTCTCACTTTCTCCCTCTCAGTTGTTTTGTTTTGTTTTGTTTTTTGGGTTATTTGATTGATGTTATCTGTTTGGTTGCTGAAAAAAAGAATTGCTAATTTGTTCTCACAGTCAAGTAGTGGTGTTATTCTTTGGAAAGAGGTGATTTTCTCTGGAAGAAATTCTCCAGAATTTCTCTGGACTCTGCATTGAATTTTCTCTAGCTTGGACCAAAGAATTTCTCTGGATTAAATTTTCTCTGGCTTCTCTCTCTCTCTCTCTCTCTCTCTCTTTCTCTCTCCCTTCAAGTAGTGGTGTTATTCTCTGGACTCTGGATTGTATTTTCTCTGGCTTGGACCAGAGAATTTCTCTGGATTGAATTTTCTCTGGTTTGATTTGAGGGACCTTAGACATTATGAAAATATAGGATGTCCTTTATGCTATAAAATCTTAATACCAGGGACCTTAAAAAAAAATCCCCTTACCAAAACCACTATAATTAAACTAACACAATTTTAAGATATAAAGTCATCTCCAATCTTCATCAAATGTTTTATCAAATTTAAATTTGATAAAACATTGATTTAAACGGTACTTCAGCTGTTTCATTAAATCGATATAAAATGATGGGGGAGTTAAAATTTTCATCAAATTAAGGGAACTTTTGACCTTTCGTCAAATTTTTTAAGTGGTTGTTATGCCGAACGTCTTCCTAAACATCTTCTGGACAATTGGGCTTTTTTTATCTGAACGTTAAATTTTACTCATGGCGAAATGTTTGCTTGGACGTCCTTTCAAACAACTAAGCTTGTAACAAAATTTGATAAAAAAAATTAAATTTACTACTAACGTGCATCATATTAAATTAAATTTTTTATCAAATTTTTTTTCAAATTTAATAAAAATGTTTGATAGAAGGATTGGAGAGGCATAAGATGACAAAATAATTACTACTAATCGAAAAGCTATTTTAAAGTTGATCATTAATGGATACCCAATCTAGTTTCAGATAAGTCTTCTTCAGTGAATCCCAAATCCAGTCCCCCTCTCTCTCTCTCTCTCTCTCTCTCTCTCTCTCTCTCTCTCTCTCTTTCATTCACATATAGCTTGACGAAGATGTTAAGAAGAGTTTCTGTTTCTTCCATTATTGGACGAAGAAGAAGAAGAAGAATTGCTAATCATAATTGTCAAAAAGGTAAAATATTTCCCTCTCTAATTGATCATCCCTCTTCATTCTTATTTCTTCTATTTTATTCTCTTTCTACTTTCCGAAGTCCTAGTCCTCTTCCTTTCGATGCAATGATCTCCAAGACGCTGTAAATTCATTCAGGTCGATATCTTCACTTTCAACATTGCTATTAACTGTTATTGCCGCCTAAATCAAGTCCATTTTGGGTTCTCTCTTTTGGGTACCCTTTTCAAACGCAATCATACACCCAATGTAGTTACTTTCACAACTCTGTTAAATGGACTTATTTTGGATTGTAAAACCCCTGAAGCTGTAAAGTTATTTAAGAAATTAATGAGAATGAGAGAAATTGAACCCAACGTGGTTATGTATGGAACCATTGTTAATGGGCTCTACAGAACGGGGAACACTATCAGGGCTATTAGTTTGCTTAGGATAATGGAAGAGGGAAGTTATAAACCTAACACCGTAGTGTATAACACAGTCATTGACAGTCTTTGCAAGGATAGAATGGTGGATGATGCTATGAAACTCCTTTCTAAGATAAATGAACAAGGCATTCGTCAAGATGTTGTCACTTATACCTCTTTGATTCATGGCCTATGTAATTTTGGCCGGTGGAAGAAGGCTACCAGAATGTTTATAGAAATGTTGGATAGTGGTATTGCTCCGGATGTTCATACGTATAGTGTGTTACTAGATGCATGTACCAAGGAAAAGGGAAGATGAATGAGGCAAAAGGGGTACTTGAAGTCATGATACAAAGAGGTGTGGATCCTAATGTAGTCACATACAATACTCTAATGGATGGATATTGTTTGCAAGGCCACATGGATGAAGCAATCAGAGTGTTCAATACCATGGTGAAGAGGGGCCTTCACCCTGATGTTTTTAGCTATACCATTCTAATCAATGGATATTACAAGAAAATAAAAATAGATGAGGCCATGCTTCTCTTTCTAGCATTGCCTCGAAGGGGGTTGAAACCCAACAATGGACCTTTCAACGCTATGTTATGGGGTTTGTTTCAAACAGGTAGATCTGGAGCTACTCAAAAACTTTTCAATGATATGCAAGCCGCAGGCATAAATCCAAATTCTCAAACTTATGGTATCTTATTGGATGGGTTGTGCAAAAATGGGCATATTTCAGAAGCATTGTCATTATTCCACATGATGGAAAGCAATGGTTTACATCTTGATATTGTTAAGTCTAATATCCTCATTGATGCATTCTGCAAGGATAAAAAGCTTGACACTGCAAGGGCCATTTTCAGTAACCTTTCTTCCAAGAGATTAGAACGCAATGTTAAGACATACACTATGATGATCAGAGGTCTTTGTGAAGAAGGCCTACTGCATAAAGCTAAAGAGTTGTTTGTTAAAATGGAACAGAGTGGTTGTTTGCCAAATGATGTCACTTACAACACTATTATCCGAGGATTTATTGGGCAACACAAGTGCTATGAGGCATTAATACTCGTTGAGGAAATGGTTCAAAGGGTTTTTTCGGCAGACACATTCAATTTTCCCTTGATCGTAGATATACTCTTAACTGAAGGACAAGATCCTGCTCTCCGAGAAGTGATAAAGAAGTTCATGTCAAAAGATAGTCATGCAATGCATGATATTGAGTAAATTTCTTAAGCTATGAAGGTAATGCTACACACATCTTAAATTATATATTATTAAGTGAAGCTTTTTTTTTTTTTTTTTCCTTTTTTTTCTTTTTTTGTTATGGATTTACATGGGCTTATGCATCTCCATCAACTATTTTGTACTTGTTGCTACGTAACTTTGCAACATGTTTTCATAATTTCTATTTATGTGTATCTTGTGTATAATGCCTCCTTATTCTCTCTCTCTCTCTCTCTCTTTCTCTCTCTCTCTCATACAAAATTTTTGATTTCCCTCCTTTGAATGTCCACATCGACACAGTACCAAGCAACCCTATTCACAATAAGTGGCGCTGACATAATTCATTGGCAAGAACAAATACTTGTTGAATTGACAATTGTTCCTTTTATTCTAAGCTATTCAAAAATTATAGAGATCGCACTGCTAGCAGAGATCATGGCTTGCTAGTTCAAGAACATCAAGATCCGAGTATCAACTCATCAGAAACCAAGAATAAACAAGTTCTTCCCCCATTCAAATTCAATATCTCAACTAAGATCAACATCTCAATTGAAATCATCATGTTAACCAAGATCACCATCTCAATCGAGATCATCATCTCTACCGAGATCAATATCTCAACTGAGATCATCATGTCAACCAAGATCAGCATCTCAACTGAGATGGCCATCTCAGCTGAGATCATCATCTCTACCGAGATCAATATCTCAACTGAGATCGCATTTCTCAATCAAGATCATCATGAGATTGGAGCGTACCAATCACGTCCCCATCATGTCGCATCAGTTCTGCCCTTCGCCGTTTGACGTCAGCACAAGCACATCAAGACTTGAAATCATAACTTTTTGCCATATTTTTCTAATTTCAACAAAACCATTTCATTTTCGTATTTCGTCTCTATCTGTGTCCCTAGACTCTCTTTCTCTTGGCCTCTGCAAACCATCGTCGCTGTTCTTGAAGCATTCATTACTATGAAGACTCCCTTTGTGCCCAAGGTTCAAACTCTACCAGCTGAACCAGACTAACAGCCAAGTAATTCATTAGCTGCTCCACACATCAACCCATCATCTCAATGGCAATGAAAACACTGACATAGCGATAATCTTGTAGCTAAAACCAGGAATAGGAAACACCGAGGTCCTAAGCTCCCAGCCTTAGACCTTGATAATTTTCCAATCGCCTTATCTGTGAGTAACCATCGCCGTAACCAATGACGACATGTCTTGCCGAACTCTTGTCGTAGAAGACTTTCTTGTTGACATCCCTGATGTCATAACTATGTAATCCACTCCATCTCCTTATAGTCAATCCAACATGTTTATGCCTCCAGCAACTCAATATCTCAAAAGAGAAACACATGAAGCAAGTGAACCAAGTTACTGCTGCCAAAGCCGAGGCCATTGCTAAGGTCGAAAAAACAAGTCAACATGGCTTGCAACAAAGGCTACTATCTTGATTAGATGACAGCCTTCAAAAAGATGTCTGTCCCCAAGGACTCACCCCTCCGTGATATGGGTCAGCTTAATGTCCCTTTCCCTCCCTCTCCTAATCAATCTGAGGATGAGGCCGAGGAAGTAGAAGAGGCCAACGACGAGGAGGCTGGAGACAAGGAAGAGGTCGAGGCTGAGGTTGCCGAGAAAGAATCTGAAGCTACTGTTGGGGCCAAGTCCCCAACTCTAAATGAGCAAGTGCTTATGCCTCTAGCAACTCAATATCTTGAAAGAGAAACACATGAAGTAAGTGAACCAAGTTACTGCTACCAAAACCGAGGCCATTGCTAAGGCCGAAAAAACAAGTCAACATGGCCTGCAACAAAGGCTACTATCTTGATTGGATGACAGCCTTTAAAAAGATGTCTATCCCCAAGAACTCACCCCTCCGTGATATGGGTCAATTCAGTGTCCCTTTCCCTCCCTCTCCTAATCAATTTGAGGATGAGGCTGAGGAAGTAGAAGAGGCCAACGACGAGGAGGCCAGAGACAAGGAAGAGGTCGAGGCTGAGGTTGTCGAGAAAGAATCTGAAGCTGCTGCTGGGGCCAAGTCCCCAACTCTAAATGAGCAAGTCCTTGACTTGACTCAGGATGAAGAGGATGAGATTCAAAAGACCACTTTTGAGGCTGAGGTCGAGACTGCCAACAAGAGCCTAGATGACACACTGCGTGAGATCGACGTCGAGGTCCAAGTTGAAAAATCTACCTAGCTATCTGCCGAGGCTGACATAACGCCAATTGCCAAGGCAGGGCAGACTGTGGAAAATGCATGAACTTTGGTTTTTCCTCCTTTTTGTACTTTTCCTTCTTACTTTTGGACAGCTGTAATCTTTTGTTTGAAAAATGTTAGCTTTATATTTGGCCGATGTGCCCTTTTTGTCTTTGTAGATAAACAAGTAATCTCTTATGCCAGGCTGAAGTGCCTTTTTGTATCTGAACAAGTTTCTTTTCCAAATGCAAGTCTTATATTTTCTTTCAAGTGTTGAATGTATGCCTTCTTTTCTTCTATGCATGTTTGCTTCTTTCTTTTGTGCTTTTCATGCTTCCAAACTTAGAATATTTTTGCATTTCTTCAAAGTGTACCCTAACTGTATAATAACTCCGGGATACAATATCTCGGATAAACCTTGACTTTTTGCCTCAGCTAACCATTTTCATACCTAGGCTAACACTTTAAAAATAAAAATATTTTTACAAGGGTTATTGTTTTTTTACCTCTATATGCTATCTTCTATTAAAACTTCACCCTTTCCAAGTTTTGACAACCTGGTTGGTCACCTTGGGTAACATGTACCTCGGATACTTTATTCATCATTGCATCGGCTAACTCCAACTTGTAAATTTCTTTGAAATTTCAACAAGTGTTAAGCCATTTTTGAAAATTTCAACAAGTGTCAAACTCTTAAGTTTGTTAATCATTCCAGCTCCCTGCCCCCTAATGTGAACCTAAGTTCCACTTAAGTTCACATTAAGTATGTAACTATGGTCTTTTGCCGAAGTCATATTCAACCAAAGGCTTCCCGAGGAGTTTCAATCTTGGTTTCTCCGTTAATGAACTTAGTTCCATTCTGAGTTTGACTCTGCTGATATGGCAAGTCCATGTTAATTCAACTTAGTTAAACTCCATTATATGCAAGTATAATTCAACTCTGTCATATAATGAGTCTAAGTTATTCGTCACGTTTCATTTAGAAACATCGTTGTAGACGCGCCCTTTTGGGGCCTCACTCTACAGTTTGGACTCCCCCTGTTTTGTTTTGTTGCGGTTCGTAATCTGAACCAAAGAGTCCAACTCTGGCAAATCGTTTGAGAAAACAGGTTTTTGAAAAGTAGTGCCAAACATGGACTGCTTTGCCAAATACAGAGTCGCCACCTAAATATTTTAAAATGGGAAATTTAGAAAACCCTGACTCGGTGCCGAAGGCTACGTGTCTGTTATCACCAAAGTTGTCTTGGCTCGGGAGCTTGGGTACGATCGGGGAAGGTCAGCTATGAGCACCCCCTTTCGCCCGGTCCGAAGACCGGCCTCTACTAACCGTGATATCCGATTTTGAAAACATTACATGCTCTTATTCCAATTATTAGTCTAGAATTACTATGTTATGCGCGCAGCAAACAAGTATAGACTAGATTGCCTAATTTGGAAATAAACATTGCATATCCGTTCGTTTCGAAAGCGTTTCGGATTTTGCTACTCGCAAGTAGGCTAAAATACGGATTTCAATGAGTTTTTCCAACTCAAACAATCCAACCTCCACCCACAAGCATTCAAATAGTTTATCTCATATAAGCATTTAGCCACATGGTTAACATTCACACGCATGCGATATGCTAAAGCGTAAATATTTACATCGTACTCCGTGCCAAAACAACAAACTAGTTAGCAAAATATGCATGACCTAGCTCATGTTAAGATAACTAATGCATCGCATACAGAAAGTGATTAGGATAGGCTCGGCTAACCCTAAAATGGCATGTGAAATGCAATCATTCGGTGCACGTATTCAAGTTGGAAATTGAAAATACAATGCGGTTTGTATGATGTACCGAGCTCGGTGCATGTCAACAAATGCATGGATGCACGCATGCATTGCATAAGGTATGCTAAAATAAACATGCCCTAATCTACCATCATAAGCAGGTAAATAAAAGGGAAAAAAGAAGTGGGGGTTGGAAGACATGCACACACTCACCCACACTTATTACAGATTCGCCCTCGCTCGGAGGGACCAAAATAATAATACAAATAATTAACTACGTAAGCTAATTAAATATTACAAATTAATTAAATTAACAAGTTAATTAATCTAAGAAAAACAGTAAACTGCCTCAAGGCGAGGACTCAATGCACGCGTGCTCGGATTCCGCTCGGAATTGCACTCCCATGCCTAGCCTGCCTCTGTTTTCCCTGCTTTGTTCCTCTGAAAACTGCCAAAGTCTCAAAACTACTTCCTTGGATACTGGGAATCACCACCGGCTAAACAGAATAGCCACCGGCTGTTATATGTGGCCATCGGCACAGAATTCATCCATCGGCCGATAATTTATTGCCGGTCGGCACTAAACATTGCCGGCCGGTAATGAATTCCTGCAGAACCTGCAACTCACAGCAGCAGAGGGCAAAACTTGCATGGCAGCTCAATTCAAGCAATGTATGCACCAAACACATTCCTTATCATGTTTGTGACTCAAAGGAGGATGTGCCTCGATTCTCGGGCCACCAATCACACATTTTCATGCATGATGGCCCAAAGAATCAAGTGTGCAATTTCATGTCAAATGAAATGCAAACTAAGCAAACAAAACAAGGCCCAATTCCTATCACCAAGTCAAGGAACAAGGCATGTATGCAAGGTGCAATGCAACTTAAGCATGTTAGCTAATATGCAATATGGCATGGCAAGACAATGCAAGCATGAAAGCATACATGAGGTAAGCATGCAAGCAAGTAAATGATGGTCTTAAACATGACTTAGGCAACTCCAAATAGGCCTAAAATCAGTGGCCAAAATGCCCAAAAATGAAAGCCACCACACACACACACACATGTATATGTTAAGACTTAAGACTTAGGCACTAAGTAAGCAACCCTCAAGTATACTTGAAAGGGGATATCATGGACACTTAGCATGCATCATAAGCTTTGAAAATCATGTTATAGAAGGTTCCAAACCAACTAAATAAACCAAGTAAAACATGCAAAAAGGCCCAAGCACTCAAGGCTCACCAAAGAGGTAATGGATTACACTTAACACAACCATACATGGCATGCATTAGGCGACCAAAAATAGAGTTTTAACACATAAAACTAAGTCCAAAAGACCACTTAGATGGCACCTAAGTGACTCAAATTCAAAGGCATGCACAATGGCCAAAACAAAGGGCATACAACACATGCTTTTAAAGCAATAAAGAGGCGACTTAGGCAAGCATATGAGCATGCCAAAGGGACTGAAATTACATGTTGGATGGTTCCAAACCACCAAAATGATGCAAGCAACACATGCTACACATTCACATACTTGAGGCATACAAGCCCGGCAAGCCACAAATGCAAAGGAGCTATACTAAACATGCCAAAATCGACCCAAACAACTATGGACAGACCTAAAGCATGGCAAAATAAGCACAAAACATTCATAAGTCTGAGCCTAAATTACACTCGAACAAAGGCTAACAACCTAAGACATGTTAAGGGAATTACAAGGCATTACATGGCAACTACACTAAACATGAAGGAGCACCAAAACCAACATACAACATGATTATATTATGGCATAATAAACATGAAATACAGCCTAGACATGATCAACACACACTTGAACATAAGGCTCCTTAAGAGACCAAAAATGGTCCCTTTCAAGGACAACAAGGAGAGGGGGTGGCCCTCCCCTTTTGGAGACTTCAAGGCACCATCTCCACCACTGAAATCCCTCAAGATTTCAGTGTGAAAAGGCCCAAACACCAAAGTCTCAAAACTTGCACAAAATGGCACAAAATGAGGCCTTTCAAGGCCTAAGGGTGACCAAACACACCCAAACCACAAAACACCCTTAACAAACAATTAAGAGGGCTTAAAAACAGAACTTTTTTATGTTAGACACTAAACACAAAAACAGCTTTAAGACAGGTAAAAATAGGATGAAAAAATGGGGAATAAAAGGCAAGTTTCTCACCCTTGTTGACCACCTTCACAAATGTTGATGTTGTTGCTTCCTTGGGCTCAAATCCAGCCAAGAACACCAAGAACAACCTCTTGGAACCTCAGAAACCAAGGAAAGGTGAAAGACTAGGTGCTTGTGTGCAATAATATGAACAAATGCACCTAGAACACTTAAGAGAGAGAGGTATAGAGATATGATATGTATCAATCCTAGACCTAAAACCAGAGCTCTCTCTGAGTTGTTTTCTCTCCAAAAAGCCAACCCTAAAGCCAAGAGGGAAGGCCTCCTCTTATAGAGGAGGCAATCTTGTAAGCTTAGTCGCTAAGCAAGACAAGAAGTGCATCCCTCCATACACGTGTATGGAGGGAAAGCCAAAGCCATACAGCTGTTTCAAAATATCTAAAAAAGCCACTGCACAGTAACCGGCCGGCAAAGAATGTCATTTTGACAAAATTGAGTGCCAGCCGGTAACAAATAGTGCCGACCGGCAATGTATATTGCCGATGGCAAGAAAAACCAGCCAGTGGCCTCTAGCTAGCGCCGGTGGTGTGTGGGGATGCCTCAAAAGGCATTCCCTGCCCCTCCAAGGTAAAGCACAAGTGTTTGGTGCAAAACTAGACACAAAACAGTTGAGTTCGGAGATCCTGAGGCAAGGCGCGTAGCCGAGAACTCCGGGAACTCCAAACAAACACAAACATGGATAATCACCAAGTGTTCAAATGGTGACGTCCAAGTCTTGAGGATGGTCAAAAATGGGGTGTCTACAGTTGCCCCTCTTTGACAGAACTCGAAAGTCATAACAATGACGGGAGTGAATGTCAAAGCCCAGAGACGACCCATTTTTGACAAGGCCGAAGACTTGGACAAACATGCAAGACAAACAAGGTATGCGCCCGAAGGCAGGGCCAAAATGCAGGACAATGCAAGAAGCCAAGCATAACGTATGATCATGCAAAGAAAGCTGTAATGAAGCACACATGCAACAGTTATAAGCTAGCATACACCAAACTACACTACGATGCATAAAGGATGTAAGAGAATTATGCAATTCTCAATACGTCTCGCTCGGAGAATACAATACATGTGCGGCTCGTCCGGTTGCACCGGCCTCAAATGAACCGTACATACAATATCGTGCCTGCAAAGAATGCAAACTTAACAGGTACAACATCGTTAACAACATGCATGACAATGCAATGACGAATGCAAAATGATATGCAATATATACAAAACTAAGTGTAAACAATGCAAATGATAATGCAATGCAATTGAAACAATGCAAACTAAATGCAGAGCAATTGAATCATGATTCAATCATGAGCGGTTCGAAACTACACATATGTCAAATAGATTGATGGAAGTAACGAGTCCGTCTACCATAGAACGATGTCTGAACTGTGAGTGATGTAGACGGACACAAGAACAAGTATTGGGTGGAATGACATAAGTGGGCCCGTTGAGGAAAGAACAATGATCCTAATGCTGGATGCAATAATTACACTACAATGTAATATCTACAATGGATATGGCATGCGGCCGAAACCGTATTTTGCCTAGGAAAGGCATGTACACGTACAAACCATGTCTAACATAGCAAAGGTGCCACAAGCCTCAAACCAACATACCAGCGTGGAATAGGCGCGTACACATGCAGAACTGTGCTTCAACGAAGCTCAACAAGGAAAGGTGCAAGCCATAGATGGAAGATGATGCGGTAGATGCATGCAACTAAAATGCAATATATATATGGATGTTTACAGAAAATGCATGACATATGCACTATATTACAACGAAATGCATGACATATGCATGGTTTTTTTTTTTTGGTTTTGGATTTTTTGAAATGCATGACATATGCAATAGTATTCACAATGATGCATGTTGTTTTTGTTGTTTTTTGAAATGCATGACATATGTAATATAATGCGATGAAATGCATGACAATGCAGTATGATGCGATGGCTATGATTGCAGTTTTCCCTATCTTACCAACAGGGCGATACACTAGGTTGGTTCAGTATCCAGAGCTGAGGCGCAAGCATGCTGCCTCAACCTATGGGGTTTCCATACAGATTTCAAGCCGAGGGTACACCCCCTGGGTATTTAAACCAGACTTTAGTCTCGGAAATCCCGAACCTTTACGTTCTAGGCATAAGCCATTCGAACTCTAGTTTCTACCGTCCCCAGTTAGTCTTCTAGGAACTCATCGCATACACAGACAGGTGGCTTTACCAGACCACCGAAAGTCGTTCGGGCACGACAAACACCGAAGGAATTGCACCTTCAGAGGATTTAAGGTCTCCTAGACCGGGATGCAAAATGTATGCATGACAATGCATGTTGTTTTTTTTTGTTTTTGTTTTTGAAATGCGCATGATGCATGATGTTTGAAATGCGCGCCAACGCACGGCCTAGAATGCACAATGCATGAATTTGAAATGCGCGGCAACGCACAGCTTTGCGAATGCACGACAATGCATGAATTGTGTGTGCCGAAGCAACGAAGGTCTTGCATCTTCCGAGGATTTAAGGTCTCCTAGACCGTGATGCAAAATGTATGCATGACAATGCATGTGACAACGCACGTGTTTTGAAATGCATGACAATGCGAATGACGCGCGAGGCGACGCATGTATTGAAATGTACGATGCATGATTTCGAAAGGTGCGACCATGCGTTGCTTTTAAGATGCATAACAATGCAAATGAGCGGGTTTAAGGTCTCGCCAGACCATGCGTGTTTTCGGTCCCACCGGACCAGTGTTGGGCACAAGACAGTGAAGTGCGTGAAATAACGCGATGCGATGCATGCCAAATGCAATGAGGTGTGCACCTTAATGCACCGAAGGTCTTGCACCTCCCGAGGATTTAAGGCCTCCTAGACCGTGCAAATATGGTAAAGGTTTCGCACCCTCCAAGGATTTAAGGTCTCCTAGACCGTGCGTGTTTAAGGTCTCGCCAGACCCGGAGGGCAATGCATGAAGTAAGCGAGATACGCATGCCAATGGAAATGAGGCACGCGTGCCTATGCAATTGAGGCCAATGTGACACGCATGCCACATGAAAGGTAACATGATGTAAGTGTGTCACGCGTGCCACATGGGGTGTAAAATGTAACAAATGAGACACGCATGCCTCATAAGATGCAAGCCAATGAAAATGGACTCAAATGCGTAACAACGTACGCGACGATGCATGGTAAGGGAATATATAACAACGCGAACGATGCACGAGGCAACGTATGGATTTGAAACGCATGACAATGCTTATAATAATAAAAAAATGAAATGACAATGCATACGAGATGTGCATGACAATGCAAGGGGTGCGTGTTACAACGCGTGTAGTACATGCATAACAATGCAACTGCAAGGTGCATAATGGCGCGATGTAATGCACCGAAGTAGTGCGATGAACGCGTGCAACGCACACGGGGCAACTTTTGAATCTTATGAAAGACAAAAGGATACGAAAGGATACAACATTGCATGAATTTGAGTGCCACGCACAGAAGACACAGTCCAAGGTCAAAACGGAGGCCGGTTGAGCATCGGAGATACACTTTTTTTGCACTTTCTTGAGCTATGAAGACCAAAATCCCCTCACATGGCCTAAACAAGGCTGTGGGAACATCACTGGCCGGGCTAGGAGGCCACCGGCTGTCCATCGGCTGAAAATAAATTCCATCGGCACAATATTCTGTCGGCCGGCACAAAATATTGCCGACCGGCAAAAAGTTGCTGAGTCGGGGCAGATTTGACATTTCACCTCGGGTCTTTTAAAATAGGGTTTCTAAACCCTATTTTCTTATTCCTCCTCCACCGAAAACCAACTCCTTCTCTCTCTAGAGTCTTTTTCTCCCCTCATTCGCTCACTTCTTTGTGTTTTCGCGCCATTTTCGTCGTTCGATTCGCGAAGTTCATCGCGTTTCGGACATTTTCGACCGATCAAAATTTCATTTCGGCGCTCCCTTTGCCATTTCCCCCTTTTTGGGACTTGTTCCCCTTGATTTTCTCTTCATTTCCATACCTTTTTTCGTCCCGACCCTTTCCGGCCATTTTCCACCCTCCCGGGGGTTGACTTTCGAGTTGACTCTTCGTATTCCGAGCCGATTTTCATTCTTCGACCATTTTCCCGTCATTCTCGACATGGCCGACGACGTTCCACGTGGCGGGACTCCCTCGGATCACGAGATGGATCCCGAGGTCGAGCTTCTCCCATTGAGCGAGCGCCCTTTCGATCTGGCGACCTACCGACCGGCGATCCACGTTCTACCACCTGACGGATTACGCCAGTTCAGGAGCTTTGACATGGCGTTGGACCCCGAGCTACTGCTTCGCGAGCCTATCCCTCACCTATCCTCCGGCGCTTCCAAGGGAACTCTCTTTCTCTGCTTTATTTTTCTGCACTGTAGAACCCTTTAACTGTCAACTGCCACAGCCGATTAGATTCTTTAATTGCTTTAGCTCTGATACTCTGACGCATTGTGTATTGTAGTTGATCACAAACAAACTTGCAACTGATATCTGTTTAAGAACAACACGCGCACACACTACACTAGCCTTGAACCACTCAAACCACGGCACACACCGTATTTCACTGCAAACACCGACACCCGATAACTGTTTGAATCTGAAAACCTTGCACGCATGCCACATTTGCACCGAGCCACTCAAACACACTGACGCATCATATGTTGTAGTTCACTGTAAACACACTGGCACCCGGTATCTGTGTAAATTTGATAAACTTGCACGCATGCTAAATTTGCACTGATTTTGACCATTTATTCAAAACTGTACATTTCATACTGCTTTGCAACTATTTGTTTGAAAACAGGGAGATTCCCATACCATCCGCGGGTATGGGAAGACCGTTGCTCGCGAGTGGTACGCCGAGCTTCCCGACGCGGTTCGCCACATTGTCGACCAGGCTGGCTTCGGCGCCTTCTGCAGGAGACTTTCCAGGCTTACTACCTGCAGGCCTCTCCTCGCCGCTCTGGTGGAGAGGTGGTGGGATACCATCGATTCATTCCACTTATCTGCGACTGGGGACATGACGATGACCCCTTACGATTTCTCGGTGCTCACCGGCATGGGGGTAAGGGGTGATCCGATCCCCTTTGATATTGCTATGGATGAGTGGACCGCAGCTCAGGTCTACTTACTTGGCACGGCACCGCCTCTCGCGCACCCTGGCTTCGTCCGGTACTCCTGGTTCGAGGTGCAGTTCCGGGTCCAGCCCCTTCTTGTTGACGCAGCTCCGATGACTCAGGAGGCCGCGGAGAAGTATGCACGCGGCTTTCTGATGTTCCTGTTTGGGATGACGATCTTCGCCGACCGGGCAAACACAGTGCCTCTCTGCCTTCTCAGCGCACTGGTGGACGTCCGGGACATCTTGCATTTTGACTAGGGTGGTGCCGCTCTGGCCACCCTGTACAGATACATGAGCTCAGCCTCCCGCGGCAGCGGACAGTTGCTTGGGGGCTACTGGCGTGCTTAGGAGGTACGTTTCCTTTTGTTGCTTTTCATTTCTGTTCTGTACTTTCTGTACTCTGTACACTGCACACACTGTAGCCTGCTTTACACTTACTGTATACTGTACACACGGCACACACTGTAGTCTGCATTACACTTACTGTATACTGTACACACGGCACACTCTGCACAACACACGGCTCTGCTATTTCTGTCTTTTATTCTGTATTCTGCTTTATCTGATAAATGTACTGGTATTTATCTTGTAGTTGTGGGTTTATGCCTACTTCCCTAGGCTCGCTTCCGTACCCGATGCAGAGACCCCTCTAGTCGTCCCTTTTTCCCGTCGCTTTGACGAGAGATGCACCCGGAGGCCGCGAGAGACATTCAGCTTCTTCCGCCGCTACTTCAACACCATCACTCCTGCCGAGGTATGTTTTACTTGCAGTTCATTTAGGTTCCGCCTTTCCACTGTATATTTGCAATATCAGTAAATAACAAACTTATTTCAATTTCAGATCACTTGGCCACTGCCAGCGATGATGCGGGATCGGTTTGCCGGTGCCGATGAGACCTCGCGTTACTAGATTCTGCTCGAGGGCCCGGTCTGTCGGGCTTGGTACCTGGGTGAGCGTTTCTTGCGTCAGACCCTAGGCTTACCTGAGTAGATAATCCCGGTGCACCCTCCTGAGCACATGAGGGATACCGAGAGATTCACTGCCGAGCTGATGGCGGACTACACCATTAGCTGGGAGGCAGACGATTTCAGAGGCGAGGGAGATTACTCGGAGTACGTCCGAACCTTTACCATGCGACCTCTGAGCGGCGGCCGCCGAGTAGAGAGAGAGGGACCAGCGGCGCCAGTGGCTGGAGTGGGAGCGGGGGCTGGAAGGGGAGCGCCGAGGAGGGCTCGAGTCCGTGGCAGGGGTGGAGTTCAGCGGGGGCGAGGGACTGGTTGGCCTGCTCTACCCGCTTTATTGACTTTCCGAGGGCAGGGTGGGGCGACCTATCAGGTCCCCTTCGCCCCTCTGCCGGCTGATCACGAGTTTATCGGTATCCCCGACTTGCCTCCGGTATGTATTACTGCATTTTCGTACAGTCATTTCATTTCAGTTTATTTGATATTCCACAGAATACTGATGCATCTGATACTTTTGCAGGCGTCTTCTGAGTATACCCGGCAGTTACTGGAGATGAATGCCTCCATGACGGGGATGCTGCAACGGACCTTCGACTTCCTAGCCTTTTACGGCCTTCCGGTATGTTCTCTCTGTCATAGTTTCAAACATATACAGACTGCTTTACATATTCTGATGCATAACACAACATCTGATGAACTGCTCACGGCATCTGATACACTGTACTCACACACTGTATCCTGTACTGATTCAAATGCTCACGCCGCTCACAAACTGCACTCATACATTGGATTCTGCACTGATAAACCGTTCACGACATTCATGTACTGTACTCATACACTGCATTCTGCACTGATAAACTGTTCACAGTATTCATACTCTGTGCTCATACACTGCATTCTGCACTGATAAACTGTTTCATACATACTAATGCATTTGCCTTTTATGCTTTTCAGCCTCCCTTCCAGATTCCTCCGGTGGACGGCGCTCCAGCTGGACCTCCCATTTCTACCCGGGATGGCAGAGTATATCCCCGCACCAGAGAAGGGCGCACTCACGTCGGGAGCAGCTCGCGGGCTCCAGTTCCAGATGACGAGTCTGAGGCAGAGACAGAGGCGGAGGAGACCGGTGATGGCTCGGACTCGAGCTCAGATGGCGATGCTCCTGGTGGTGCCCCTGTTGATGACGCTCCTGGACCTTCGTCCAGGAAGAGGACCAGGACAGATTGACAGCCCCGGAGCTATTTTTGACATTTGATACAGATTTTTACTGTTTTTCTTCCTTTTTGCATTTTCCCCTTTTGGTTAGTAGTTAGGGTATTTTGTACTGCCGCAGGCAGATTTTGTTTCCTTCGAAACTATGTACTTGAAAAGATGATATGAAATGAAACAAACTTTTTGTCTGAAAAAGTGTTTGCATTTGTGTATATTTCATACCATGCACTGTATTGCATCATATTACACCTCAAATGTAAATGATATTGATCTGTTGTCTGAAAAATGAACACTTGTAAATTGAGCACTTGCACTATGATAATCGGATAACCAACCAACTGACAACAAACAACTCATACAAACCACTACTCAAACTGCATAATACAGCCCATACTCTACTGGGGATTGATCTGCATACAGCCCATAATACAGTACTCGGTTCATTCTGCACACAGCAAACCCTAAACAAATAACCCAATCTGACAAGACGGATCATGAAACTGAAATAGTTGGAGTTGGAACATGCTCGGATGTCCCAAATTTTCTTTTCTTTCTCCTGCCTCGCCTAAATATAGAGAATGGCACAACATTCTGAGCACGAACGATTTTCTCCTTGAAATGAAGAAAGGTTTTCAACCGGGGTGTCGAGCCTACCACAGAACACAGCGAGGCAGACTCAAACAAAGAAACAAAAGGCACGTGACCTATCATAACGACACATGCTTGAAAAAGACTCAAAGCTAAAATCGAGACCGACAGATCAAAAGACACGACATACGGACATGTTTACAAAATGACCTCAAATCTCGAGGAGCCAATTCCTTCGGGTATTATTCCCACCCTTTCTGATTTGTGATACTCACGTCACTCAGCCCTCAGGCTCGATTTTTTTCTCTCAAAACCCTTTTCTCACTTCTCTCTTTGTTTACACCTCTCTATTCTTTATTCTCTCATTTTTTATCCCTCCTAGGGTAGTTAATGGATGAATAGGAAGTCGTAGGTTCACACCCAGCACTGTTAGCTCACGGCTATTTCTCCCAGTGGATAGAGTGCCTTTCTGGCAAGTATGTTGACGGGGGAAAGACAGAAGACCTGACTCAATTGTGCCCCTAGTTCGTCACTTTGACCATTTTTTTGTTTTCTTCCGAAAACAGTTTTGATCAAAATGAGAGTTGGATTAACACACTTATTCGATTTTTGATTTGAAAATCATGCGAGTCAGGCTGTGAGCACTGAAAATTCTCCTTTTTGGGTCCAAACATGGTCCAATTTTGAAAAATGAAATAGTTTTCGAGAAAATAGTCAACTTCAGTAAAAAATTTCAAAAACTATTTTTGCAAACAATCAACGCTCGACGAGCGCGGAACTTACCCTCGAGATATACAACCTCGGATCGGGGATGATGGAAAATTGCCCCTGGCTTAAAGGGGGGATAAGGCAACGGAAAGTTGCCCCTGGTTTGGACAGCAACTCAGGGCAACTTATGGCAATGCATGGCAACGGAAAGTTGCCCCTTGTTTGGATGATGCCGCGGATTCTGTAAGCCAGTCCTCGTTGATGACGATCGGATCCTCGGATGCGGAGGAGGCGAAGACGGTTTGAATAAATATATGGACATAGTCACCTGGAAGGCATTGGTGGTTGGACTTCAAGAGGAAGTTGGTCACGTAATTCCAGGTTGTTGCAATCGAGACATTGGATTCGGAGGAGGCAAAAGTGATCAAAACCATGACATGGACTGAGACGCTATGGAAGCGTTGGGGCTGGACTTCAAGATGAAGTTGCCTACGTATCCCAAACATGGGAATCAAGCCTTACGTAGTTCCGGTTAAGGTACACTCGGGTATTTTAACCTTCACTGTTTAGGCTCTAACTTTTGCCAAGGTACCCAATGCGGGTTTTCGACCTTGCGAGCTATGTTTTTCTTCTTCTTTCTCTTTATTCTTTTCTTTTCTTTTACATTTTCATTTTTATTTCTTTTGCTATATTTTTTCTTTTCTTTTCTCTTTTTTGCTTCTTTTTGTATTTTCTTTTTTTCTTTTCTTTTTCTTTGCTCTAACTTTTGCCTGGGCCGCCCTTCCGGGTTTTCGGCCCAGCGAGCCTCTCAAAGGGTAAAAGGTGTAGCAAGCTTATGCCAAGTGGTTTTGAGATTGAAGCCTCTCCGTATCCAAGAGAGCGACTGTTGTGTTGATTTGTAGGAAAAGTCCATCACGGTTGCTTCTCGAGCTTTGCTTGGTGGGATCTGATCTCCCTGATCTGACTTTGATGCCTCTTGCCCGAGGGCTGCCTCGAAATGGGCCACGCAGGCGTTTCACGGCACTGAATGTTTTGAACGGATTCCAAGTTTGAACCGATGAATTGAATCTTGAGACCGAGAGTGATCCTGGGCTGCACAATCTCAAGAGCGGTTCTACACCGGTCTTCGCAAGACTGCGCAAGACATTTCATTTTTGAAAGTTTTTAAGAAAGCGACAAATCATTCGCGTCGAAGATAGTGTGGAACCAGTTTGGATCGGACCAGGATCCTTCTCAGTACTCACGCCGACAAGCATGATTTCATTCATTAAAAGCTTAGCAGGCCTCTCTTTCTCTCAAAATGATCAAAATTTTACAAAACCCGAGGAATTACTTCCTCTTCGTTTTCATCACCACAGTGTTCGAAAAGGGGTTTTATGAAAAGCTTAGGTCATTACGACGATGTTTAAGGCACAAGAGAGTAGGCGAAATGCACTGTCATTCCATTCACATCTTCTGGCACGGCTAACTCAAATAGCAACAAATACGGCACATGATAGCCGCAGCTGTTTCATTCAGATTTGCTGGTATAACCGGCTCCCTGGCAGCAACAGGCTCAAAAAGCAAAAGCAACTAATTACAAGACAAAACAGTGTTTGAGGCAACAACCCCGAAATCACCTGGTATACTATACAAGAGGGACTGACTCATTACAACAAGACAGACCCTGTAAGCAAAAGGACTGACTCCATACAAAGAGACAAACTCAAAACAAAACAAAAGACTGACTCGACACCCAAGTCAGAATTTTACAAAACTAGCGTTAGCAGGTGCTCAAAAATGCGTGCCAAACGCCACATCCAAAAGCGTGCCAAGCACTGCCCACAGGTGGTCCACCCTCTGATTACATACTTGCAGTGTCTGTATCCTCAAAATCCAACAACTGGGTGGTGACGGACTTTGCTGAGGTGGGGGGGAGGATAACCTCGTTGTCAATCAAATCTTGCACCTCGTGCTGGAGGCGGAAACAATTGTCGGTAGCATGGCTAGTCTGCTGGTGGTATGCACAGTACAGAGCAGCATCATGTGTGGTAGGGAGATTCTTCGGGAGAGGCCGAGGCTCCAGGGGTTTAAGGTGTCCCCTCTCGGCAAGGATTTGAAGTGCCTTGGACAATGGCATGTAAAGAGCATGGAAGACCCTGCGCCCTCGGGGCAGGTACTTTGGAGCCTGAGCACTCTTGCTAGATGCACTAGCAAACGGATCGGCGGGTGCGGCCTTGGGTTTCTGATCCTTTCCGGATGCAAGGCTGGGAGGGGGAAGAACTGTTTTGGCATAACGGGGCCTCTCCTGATTCTCTGATTGACTGGAATTGTCCTCAGGCGGAGTGGGGAAAGCATCCTCCATAGCTTTTGACATAACTGCGGATATCTGTTGCTTGTTCATTCCCCCGGCTTTCAAAGCCTCTACTGCCCACAGCAGTTGTTCGATAGGGTCGACATCTGCCTTTATCTTGCCTTTGTCTCTGGCCTCAGCCTGATTTAGAACTTGGTTTGATGCGTCGTTGCCATAGCTGGAGGCCATCTCCAGTTGGCTGAGTTCAATTACAATTCGTCCCAGTAGCGGGGGCTCTTGGGGTATAAAGCCTCCGGCATATGGTGCAGCTGGTGGCAAAACAGACATCCCATAGGCGATATCCGTCACGGACCTTTGAAGATCACCTATCATTCCCATTAGTTCAAATGTAGTAGGCTCGCGAGCCTGATATAGTTGAGGGGTCCAAATTGGATGTGCGGCAGGCGACCTGGGTGGATGCGGCATGTCAACAGTAGTTTCATCCTGTGGGGTGATTTCTTGACTCAACGCGGCCGTCATGACCACAATCTCTTCTGAGTTCTGCGTCATGTTCAGTCCTGCCTCAGCAAGGAGAAGACACTAGCTGTTCTGGATCGACCCTCTGAATCTCTGAACTAAAACGGAAAACAAGCAGTATTTCAGCCCCAAACAGATCAAACACGGGTGTAGCCGAACAACTACACTCTACTACTGATCACTGTTCCCCAGAATCACTATTCAAAACTGAACTGATACCCGCAGACACAACTGATTCTAAGCAACACTGATACCGGTGTCCTCAGGTCGGATACCCAAACTTGCAAACTGATATATGCGTTCCCTGCAGAGATACACTCTAAAAGCACATAACAAGTAAAAGAGAGCCAATACACCCCTATGTTGGGGTAGGGTTTCCCTGTCCTATTTTGTCAGGAGCTAGGGTTTTACTACGCACACAGCGGTTTCAAACAACCTATATCGGGTAAGCAACCTGTCCTAATTTGGAATGGTCACTATGGATCCGAATATGCACTAGGTCGAATGGTCAAAAAGGGTGCCTCGGTAAAACCGGGGTTTGTGTTCCCATACTGGCAGAGCCCGCAACCGGTCAGCCTTATGGTCATGCCTTGACAAGACAAGCCTCTAGCAAACCGCTCAAGAATAGCAGATGGCCAACACGGTGTCCTAGGCGCACCAATGCACATGCAATGCAAAGAAACACATAAGTGTAGTCGAAACAGGATATCGCGAGTTCGAGTCAAGCTCTCTAAAAATCCCCAGCAGAGTCGCCAGAAACTGTAGACGCGCCCTTTTGGGGCCTCACTCTACAGTTCGGACTCCCCCTGTTTTGTTTTGTTGCGGTTCGTAATCTGAACCAAAGAGTCCAACTCTAGCAAATCGTCTGAGAAAATAGGTTTTTGGAAAGTAGTGCCAAACATGGACTGCTTTGCCAGATACAGAGTCGCCACCTAAATATTTTAAAATGGGAAATTTAGGAAACCCTGACTCGGTGCCGAAGGCCACGTGTCCGTCATCACCAAAGTTGTCTTGGCTCGGGAGCTTGGGTACGATCGGGGAAGGTCAGCTATGAGCACCCCCTTTCACCCGGTCCGAAGACTGACCTCTACTAACCGTGATATCCGATTTTGAAAACATTACATGCTCTTATTCCAATTATTAGCCTAGAATTACTATGTTATGCGCGCAGCAAACAAGTATAGACTACATTGCCTAATTTGGAAATAAACATTGCATATCCGTTTGTTTCGAAAGCGTTTCGGATTTTGCTACTCGCAAGTAGGCTAAAATACGGATTTCAATGAGTTTTTCCAACTCAAACAATCCAACCTCCACCCACAGGCATTCAAACAGTTTATCTCATATAAGCAGTTAGCCACATGGTTAACATTCACATGCATGCGATATGCTAAAGCGTAAATACTTACATCGTACTCCGTGCCAAAACAACAAACTAGTTAGCAAAATATGCATGACCTAGCTCACGTTAAGATGACTAATGCATCGCATACAGAATGTGATTAGGATAGGCTCGGCTAACCCTAAAATGGCATGTGAAATGCAATCATTCGGTGCACGTATTCAAGTTGGAAATTGAAAATACAATGCGGTTTGTATGATGTACCGAGCCCGGTGCATGTCAACAAATGCATGGATGCACGCATGCATTGCATAAGGTATGCTAAAATAAACGTGTCCTAATCTACCATCATAAGCAGGTAAATAAAAGGGAAGAAAGAAGTGGGGGTTGGAAGACATGCACACACTCACCCACACTTATTACAGATTCGCCCTCGCTCGGAGGGACCAAAATAATAATACAAATAATTAACTACGCAAGCTAATTAAATATTACAAATTAATTAAATTAACAAGTTAATTAATCTAAGAAAAAAAGTAAACCGCCTCGAGGCGAGGACTCAATGCATGCGTGCTCGGATTCCGCTCGGAATTGCACTCCCATGCCTAGCCTGCCTCTGTTTTCCCTGCTTTGTTCCTCTGAAAACTGCCAAAGTCTCAGAACTACTTCCTTGGATACTGGGAATCACCACCGGCTAAACAGAATAGCCACCGGCTGTTATATGTGGCCATCGGCATAGAATTCATCCATCGGCCGATAATTTATTGCCGATCGGCACTAAACATTGCCGGCCGGCAATGAATTCCTGCAGAACCTGCAACTCACAGCAGCAGAGGGCAAAACTTGCATGGCAGCTCAATTCAAGCAATGTATGCACCAAAAACATTCCTTATCATGTTTGTGACTCAAAGGAGGATGTGCCTCGATTCTCGGGCCACCGATCACACATTTTCATGCATGATGGCCCAAAGAATCAAGTATGCAATTTCATGTCAAATGAAATGCAAACTAAGCAAACAAAACAAGGCCCAATTCCTATCACCAAGTCAAGGAACAAGGCATGTATGCAAGGTGCAATGCAACCTAAGCATGTTAGCTAATATGCAATATGGCATGGCAAGACAATGCAAGCATAAAAGCATACATGAGGTAAGCATGCAAGCAAGTAAATGATGGTCTTAAACATGAATTAGGCAACTCCAAATAGGCCTAAAATCAATGGCCAAAATGCCCAAAAATGAAAGCCACCACACACACACACATGTATATGTTAAGACTTAAGACTTAGGCACTAAGTAAGCAACCCTCAAGCATACTTGAAAGGGGATATCATGGACACTTAGCATGCATCATAAGCTTTGAAAATCATGTTATAGAAGGTTCCAAACCAACTAAATAAACCAAGTAAAGCATGCAAAAAGGCCCAAGCACTCAAGGCTCACCAAAGAGGTAATGGATTACACTTAACACAACCATACATGGCATGCATTAGGTGACCAAAAATAGAGTTTTAACACATAAAACTAAATCCAAAAGACCACTTAGATGGCACCTAAGTGACTCAAATTCAAAGGCATGCACAATGGCCAAAACAAAGGGCATACAACACATGCTTTTAAAGCAATAAAGAGGCGACTTAGGCAAGCATATGAGCATGCCAAAGGGACTGAAATTACATGTTGGATGGTTCCAAACCACCAAAATGATGCAAGCAACACATGCTACACATTCACATACTTGAGGCATACAAGCCCGGCAAGCCACAAATGCAAAGGAGCTATACTAAACATGCCAAAATCGACCCAAACAACTATGGACAGACCTAAAGCATGGCAAAATAAGCACAAAACATTCATAAGTCTGAGCCTAAATCACACTCGAACAAAGGCTAACAACCTAAGACATGTTAAGGGAATTACAAGGCATTACATGGCAACTACACTAAACATGAATGGAGAACCAAAACCAACATACAACATGATTATATTATGGCATAATAAGCATGAAATGCAGCCTAGACATGATCAACACACACTTGAACATAAGGCTCCTTAAGAGACCAAAAATGGTCCCTTTCAAGGACAACAAGGAGAGGGGGTGGCCCTCCCCTTTTGGAGACTTCAAGGCACCATCTCCACCACTGAAATCCCTCAAGATTTCAGTAGTGAAGAGGCCCAAACACCAAAGTTTCGAAACTTGCACAAAATGGCACAAAATGAGGCCTTTCAAGGCCTAAGGGTGACCAAACACACCCAAACCACAAAACACCCTTAACAAACAATTAAGAGAGCTTAAAAACAAAACTTTTTTATGTTATACACTAAACACAAAAACTACTTTAAGACAGGTAAAAATAGGATGAAAAAATGGGGAATAAAATGCAAGTTTCTCACCCTTGTTGACCACCTTCACAAGTGTTGATGTTGTTGCTTCCTTGGGCTCAAATCCAGCCAAGAACACCAAGAACACCAAGAACAACCTCTTGGAACCTCAGAAACCAAGGAAAGGTGAAAGACTAGGTGCTTGTGTGCAATAATATGAACAAATGCACCTAGAACACTTAAGAGAGAGAGGTATAGAGATATGATATGTATCAATCCTAGACCTAAAACCAGAGCTCTCTCTGAGTTGTTTTCTCTCCAAAAAGCCAACCCTAAAGCCAAGAGGGAAGGCCTCCTCTTATAGAGGAGGCAATCTTGTAAGCTTAGTCGCTAAGCAAGACAAGAAGTGCATCCCTCCATACACGTGTATGGAGGGGAAGCCAAAGCCATACAGCTGTTTCAAAATATCTGAAAAAGCAACTGCATAGTAACTGGCCGGCAAAAAATGTCATTTTGACAAAATTGAGTGCCGGCCGGCAACAAATAGTGCTGACCGGCAATGTATATTGCCGATGGCAAGAAAAACCAGCCGGTGGCCTCCAGCTAGTGCCGGTGGTGTGTGAGGATGCCTCAAAAGGCATTCCCTACCCCTCCAATCCAAAGCACAAGTGTTTGGTGCAAAACCAGACACAAAACAGTCAAGTTCGGAGATCCTGAGGCAAGGCGCGTAGCCGAGAACTCCGGGGACTCCAAACAAACACAAACATGGATAATCACCGAGTGTTCAAATGGTGACGTCCAAGTCTTGAGGACGGTCAAAAATGGGGTGTCTACAATCGTTAACTTAGTTGAACTCTATTATATACAAGTATAATTTGACTCTACCATAAAATAAGTCTAAGTTATTCGTCATGTTTCATTCTGAAATATCGTCAACTTAGTTCAACTCTATTATATGCAAGTATAATTCAACTCTGCCATATAATAAGTCTAAGTTATTCGTCATGTTTCATTCAGAAACATCGCCAACTTAGTTCAACTCTATTATATGCAAGTATAATTCAACTCTGCCATATAATAAGTCTAAGTTATTCGTCATGTTTCATTTAGAAACATCGCCAACTTAGTTCAACTCTATTATATGCAAGTATAATTCAACTCTGCCATATAATAAGTCTAAGTTATTCGTCATGTTTCATTCAGAAACATCGCCAACTTTGTTCAACTCTATCATATGCAACTATAATTCAACTCTACTATATGATAAGTCTAAGTTACTCATCATGTTCACCATGGGAACATTGCCATAAGACATTTTGGTCTTATCGCACAATCATGGATTCCAACAACATTTTCATGCTTTTTTACATAGGCTTCGGCATTTTTTGCATGTAGGGTCACCAGAATCCCTATGATATAGCTCTGTGGGCAAGGGATCTGCCCCATGCATGGATCTCGTGTAAAAAGTCTTCAACCTGAGAAAGATGTACACTTCGCAATAGAGGTCCAGTAAAAGTCCTTCTATATAGATGGCCTTCTGTCGACAGGCAGAACCTGGCCGACTTCAGTCTGATCTTGTGTGCTCTTTCTTTGTCTTTTGAGATCTGGGATTTGCTCATTTAGACTGAGCTCTTGTCTTCTTGGACCTACTCATCCGGGCGGAGATCGTGTCTTCTGGATCTAGGATCCGAGATCTGGAATCCGGGATCTACTCAGTAAGGCTGAGCTCTTGTCTTCTTGGACCTAATCATCTAGGTCGAGATCTTGTTTTCTAGGATCTGGGATCTAGGATCTGGAATTCAGGATCTGCTCACTTCAACTGAGCTCTTGTCTTCTCGGACCTACTCATCTAAGCTAAGATCTTGTCTTTTGGGATCTGGGATCTAGAATCCGGGATCTACTCACTTAGGCTGAGCTCTTGTCTTCTCGGACCTATTCATCTAGGCCGAGATCTTGTCTTCTAGGATCTGGGATCCGAGATTTGGAATTCGAAATATGCTCACTTAGGCTGAGCTCTTGTCTTCTCGAACCTAATCATCTAGGCCGAGATCTTGTCTTCTAGGATTTGGGATCCGAGATTCAGGATTTGGAATCCGGAATCTGCTCACTTAGGATGAGCTCTTGTCTTTTCGGACCTAATCATCTTGACCGAGATCTTGTCTTCTATGATCTGGGATCCGGGATCTGGAATTCGGGATCTGCTCACTTAGGCTGATCCTTCTATGCTTGAAAGTTATCTCCTTGGGAGCATTTCTTCCCCCTGTCTTTGTATCCCTTCTGAAAGGTTCTTCATTCCGTTAATGTCGACACATTCTCCATCTTCGCTAAACTAGTCATTGCCGACAAGTTGATCTTGCATGATGATGGCCATCTATTCAAACTAAGTTCCCACAGACGGCGCCAAATTGTGGGTGTTGATTTCTGACCACACAACCAAATGGGGAACTCAGCTGGAGAGCACCGGCATAATAGATTAAGCCTGAACACCTGCCAACAAAAATATGAGAATACTGCGGTGGTTCGTCCACCCGGGGGCACTCCGATGATCAAGTCAGTAATCTTATCTCTCACAGATATCAATACAAGTACTTAAACTTTAACAATGAAAGTATAAAAACATCTCAAATAAAGCATACCTTAGACCCACGAGGGTGCCTTACTTTTATAATGATCAGTGTCCAACTTTCCCTAGAAGTCTTACTTCATGGGACTCTATCCTTTACAAGGATAACATTTATCACAACTCACACTATTCAGATTAAGATGAACTCCCTCAAGATTCTCATCTCTATCCAAATAGGTAGCTTGATGTCATCTAGGACTCTAGTCCTCTATCCAAATATCTCGAATTCCGGTATTATCGCACCATATCTCGGCACCATGGTCCGCCCACGTGGCACCTCGGCTAACAATCTCGACCGCGTCGACTACCTAAAAATATGTCCCCACATTTACCATAGTAGTGATGATGTTGTCCTAAAAATGTTTTACCCTTCTAAAGACATTTTATAGTAGAATAGATATAGATATAGATTTATTCTTTCATTGAAAATGAAAGAGGGGCAGGAACTTGTTGGGTGTGATAAATTTAGCACCTTGTAATAGATCTTATGCTTGATAGAAATATTAGATTGCATAGAGTCATCGAATGAGGTTTTATGCTTTACTGTTGCTCTTGATACTACATTGGTGTCTTACGTTTTGCCTTTCTTGTTGCTTGTAGAGGTATTCTTCAATTGGATTTCAAATATATTCTTTGACTTTTACAGATATTCGGACTCATGAGGATTGTTACAAAACATGACAACTGCAGCTCGACCTACATGGGCACCTGCAAAAGGTGGTAATGAACAAGGTGGTACTCGAATTTTTGGCCCCTCCCAAAAATACTCTTCAAGGGACATTGTCTCCCACACAACCCTAAAGCCCAGGTTGGAACTTTTGCAATTTCCACATTTTAAGGTTTATAATTCTCTTTAGGGTTTGATTGCATAATATGAATATTCTGGAAAACCATTAAGGTGGATACTATCTAATAAAAGCGATTATATGGTCTGAGGTAATGATCTCCAATTGTGATCCTTAAGATGTAATTTGAGATTTGAGTCCCCTATTGTTACGCAAGTTAAGCCTTTATGATTTTAAGGATTTTGACAACCCCTACCAAGAACTTCATATTTCAAATATTTGGAAACGAGAATTACAATTTATACTTGATAAAATGGCTAAGTTTTAGTATATAATGTATAAAATGAAATCTGAGTCTTTCAATTTGAAATGTCATAAACAGTAGGTGCACTGAAGCAATTTCACTCATAGTAAGGAAATGCACTCAAAAGACTCAAATCAATGACACCTCTGCTTAGAAGTTGAAATTTTCACCTGTATTGAGGGAATGCACTAAAAAGGTTCAGATCAATGACATCTCTATTTAGGAGAAGTTAAAATTTGAGGATAGTGTCACAACCCAAACCTGCCCCTATGGGTTTAGCGTCGCAACCGGCCAGTAATCCGTGATTACCAAAGGCTTGCTTAACAGTAATGACAGTAATACAGAGTAAGGGGGCTAGTGGAAGCCAAACAGTAAATGAAAGATGTCCAATGAGCTGTGATAATCCGAATGCAAAAAGACTTTATATAAACAAGTCACATTTATAACCAAAACATATATACAAACATCATATACATCATCCAAGTTAGGGACCTAATCCCTTCCCCGTAATTGTACAATCAAGTCCTAAACACTTATTACAAAACAGAGACAAAAGGGTGAGACTGAGACACCCCAAAAATAGCCTTAGCTTGAACGGACTTGGGACCTCGAAGTGAGGCACAAAGGTTGGTTTGACAAAATGGGAGCTTAACTTGACACTCCTAGCTTTGGTCCGGTGCCTAGACACCTACATATAAATATAAACAGTGAGCTAAAGCCCAGTGAATAACATATGCGTAAAGGGGTTAAGAATGAATGTCCTGTTAGTAATTAAAACAGTCAATTGTATCAGTAAATCAGTTGTTCAATCAGGGGCTCATATTTCATGCCATAACAGTTATTTAGAAACCATAATAGTCATATGTGGTATATCCAATAGTAAAACAGTACAGTAGGTCTTAACAGACCGAACAATCAGTTGATAGCCATCAAACAGTAAACAGTAGTGTGGGAGCCGAATAATTAGAAGAATGAAATCTGGAGCATCTGAAAAGCCAGGAGCTTAACGGCTCCATTCCGCTCGATTGGGATGCCGAATACATTCTTAGGGCCGAACGGATTTGAGGAGGCATATCAGGGCAAACAAAATAATAATAAAAGAATAATAAACTCTGGCCCCAAGGCATAGGAAATGTGTATAAATACGAGAACTGCAGACACGAGAGGGGATCTCTGGGAACTGAATCATCAAGCTTTCTGGAACAAAGAAACTGATTGGTTCACCAAAGTGCTAATTCCGCAACCCCCGACCGGAGTCTTCATATCTTCCCAGGTGACTGGCTGAGGATCATTGGCGTCTTCCAGGATCCGAAGAGTATTTCCAACCCATCTCCCCACAATTGGCGCCGTCTATGGGAATACTCAGATATATCCATGAAAGGCGTGACCGCAGATCCTCCGGTGGCCACCGACGATATCGCACCAAGAGACGATTCCACTCCGGTAACTGCGCTCCGAAAGGACCCCATCGCGCACCGACGCGCCTCGAACTCTAACTCACCAACTACTTCAACAAAGGCGATGATGCAAGCGACCATGGAACGAGCCCGACAGACCCAACAGAATTTAGATAACATCATCACCGAGAACGAACGCCTTCGCCGCGATCTGGCCTTAGAAAAAGCAAAGTCCGGACGAGCAGGGCTCAAGGTCTTTGAGCCACTCCCCAGAAGAGGCCCTGTACGACCTCGGGGCCAACCGCACGACGGCAACGATCGCCGCGCCTTGACCGATTGCCTTGAAGAAGTGACCGAGGACGCACGTCGCCCAAGAGGCGCCCCGCATAACACCGTACATATGATATACAGCCTACCGCTAGCCCCGACTGTACATACAATTCAATCACTTCCGAGCCCCCAGCGTCAGCTCACACCAACTAAGCGACCCCGACTTCGCGAAATGCCAACCATTACCTTTGACGACTCCGATTTGCGCGGCGTAACACTCCCACACATAGATCCTCTGGTTGTTGCGCTACGCGTGAACAGGTTTATCGTCGAACGCGTCCTTATCGACCAGGGAAGCACTTCAGAAGTTATGTACTATAAAACTCTCATCAAACTCGGGTTCAACGATTCCGATCTGACTCCAGCTCCTTATCCATTATTCGGCTTTAACGCCAACCCAGAGTACCCATTGGGAAAGATCAGTCTACCCGTTCGAGCTGGCTCCATAACGGTGGATGTGGAGTTTTTGGTCGTCAGGTTACCGTCGCCGTACAATCTCATCATGGGGCGATCATGGTTGCACACCCTGCAGGCCGTCCCAAGCACTTACCACCAGCTGTTACGTTTCCCGACGAAACACGGCGTTGAGCAGATCCGTGGCTCTCAACAGTCAGCACACGCATGTTACCTTCTTGCTGATAAGCCGCCGAAAGAACCGCAAGTCAACTCCATCGAAACGCCCAATCGAGAAATCCTGGACGACGTCGGACGTCAACCAGATGAAAAGGCCACGGAAGGATTGGACCGCGTTGACATTGATGGGAGCCCGGAGAAGTTTTTTATGATCGGCGCCTCGCTGAGCCAGATCGACCGACAGCAGCTGATCGCTTTCTTACTCGGCAATCTCGACGTTTTCGCATGGACTCCATACGAGATGCCGGGTATAAACCCGTCAGTCTCCCAGCACCATCTGAATGTTGATCCCCGACGCAAGCCGATCATCCAAAAAGGCCGGCGATCCTCCGCAGAACACACTGCCGCCGTTGTAGAAGAAGTTAACAAATTGCTTGCCGCCGGGGCAATTAGGGAGGTCACCTACCCCACGTGGCTCTCCAACACAGTGGTGGTGAAAAAGAAAAATGGAACTTGGCGAGTATGCGTCGATTTCACCGATCTGAACAAAGCTTGCCCCAAAGATTGCTTCCCCTTACCAAGAATTGACCAACTCGTTGATGCGACAGCGCGCCACCGACGTATGAGTTTCCTCGACGCCTACAGAGGCTACCATCAGATCGCCATGAATCCGGATGATCAGGACAAAACTGCGTTCCTTACTCCAAGAGGGACCTACTGCTACAGGGTTATGCCTTTTGGACTAAAGAACGCAGGGGCAACTTACCAAAGATTAGTCACCACGATGTTCAAAGAACAGCTCGGACACACTATGGAAGTATACATTGACGACATGGTGGTCAAATCCAAAGAAGAACAAACCCATATAGCCGACCTGGAAACAACATTCGACACCCTACGCAAATATAGAATGAAGTTAAACGCCTCTAAATGCGCATTCGGGATCGGCTCTGGCAAATTCCTGGGTTATATCGTCAACCACCGTGGAATCGAAGCCAACCCGAGGCAAGTCACAGCAATTTTGGAACTGAGTTCCCCCCGTTCGGTCAAAGAAGTCCAAAAGTTGATGGGAATGGCTGCTGCACTCAACAGGTTCATTAGTCGATCCACAGACCGCTGCAGACAATTCTTTTAGACATTACGCCAGGGCAGAGCTTTCGAATGGTCCGCCGAATGCGAAGCAGCTTTTAACGGGCTCAAGACATATCTCCGGACAGTACCTCTTCTAACAACACCCGCCGCCGGTGACTCCCTCATTCTATATCTGGCAGTCTCCGACAGGGCCGTCAGCGCCGTATTACTAAAAGAGGAGGAAGGGCAGCAACAGCCAGTGTATTATGTGAGCAAGGCAATGGTGGACGCCGAAACAAGTTATCTACCGCTTGAAAAACTCGTCCTAGCCTTGGTCATGGCAGCAAGAAAACTGATGCATTACTTCCAAGGACACAGCATTAGGGTCCTAACAGACTATCCCCTTCGATCAGTACTAAGGAACGCAGAAGCATCAGGGCGTGTTTCGAAGTGGGCTCTTGAACTCGGCCAATACGACATTCAGTTTTTACCCAAAACTGCAATCAAGGGGCAGGTGTTTGCCGACTTTGTGGCCGAATTCACAGGAGGGCTTGCCGACCTCAAGCCTGATGACGTTCTGCCAAAGGCAGCCGAAGTTCGGTCAAATCCAGATTGGAGAATTTATGTTGGGGACATTTGGCAGTTATATTGTGATGGAGCGTCTAACCAACGGGGCAGCGGCGCCGGCGTCGTACTCATGTCTCCAGACGGCGCAGTAATTGAGCAGGCTGTCAAGCTCGGCTTCGAAGCATCAAATAACGAAGCCGAATATGAAGCGCTGTTAGCCGGACTGCGGAACGCACATCTGCTGGGCGCGCGGCGGCTGTTGGTATTTTGCGACTCAAAATTGGTAATCAACCAGCTAAAGGGGGAGTACGCGGCAAGAGACGAGCGTATGGCGGCCTATATGAAAATGGCTAACACCCTGCTAACGAAATTCGACCATCACGAACTAAACCAAATAACACGCGATCAAAACACGCACGTGGATGCCCTGGCATGCTTAGCCTCCGCCATCAACTCCGAGCTCAAGCGTACCATAGAAGTAGGTTTCGTCCCAGAACCAAGTATCGGCCGACTGGAGGAAACCCACATCAACATTATAGAACCCGCTCCAAGTTGGAAGGATTCCATTGCTGCATTCCTTTCTTCCGAGCAACTCCCAGAGGAAAAGAAAGAAGCACATAAACTGCGAAACAAGGCCCTGCGGTACTACTTAGATCCACAAGGAAGGCTTTACAAAAAGTCCCTCTCTGGTCCATACTTGGAATGCGTGCACCCGGACAGGGTAGAAGAGCTGCTCACTGAGATACATGAGGGCAGTTGTGGTGCCCATTCGGGGGGACGCTCCCTGGCCCACCGGGCGATAACGCAAGGATATTATTGGCCGACGATGAGAGCCGACGCAGAAAATTATGTCAAGAAATGCGAACAATGCCAAAAGTTCTCCCCACTAACCCATCAGCCTGCAGAAGCTTTGAATTCAATTACAAGCCCCTGGCCGTTTGCTCAGTGGGGACTTGATATCGTAGGACCATTGCCGAGGGCCCCAGGGAATAAGCGATTTCTAATCGTGGCAACAGACTACTTCACAAAGTGGGTCGAAGCGGAGGCTCTAACCCATATACGGGATTCCGACATCAAGCGCTTTGTGTGGAGGAACATCATTACACGATTCGGCATTCCAAGAGCACTGATCTCGGATAATGGTACCCAGTTCGATTGTGGCGTATACCGAGAATTGTGCAGTAAGTACGGTATTGAACCCTACTTCTCTACGCCAGCCTATCCCCAGAGTAACGGTCAAGCCGAAGCTTCAAACAAATCCATCTTAGACGGCATCAAAAAGAGGCTGGAAAATGCCAAAGGCAGATGGGTTGAAGAGTTGCCGAGTGTACTGTGGGCCCACCGCACAACGCCGAGACGATCTACCGGAGAAACGCCGTTTGCATTATGCTTCGGGACCCAGGCAATCTTACCCCCAGAGATTGGCTTACCAACTTTGAGATCGCAAGCCTTTGACACGGGCCGAAATGACATGATGCTCGCCCTGGACCTGGTTCTTATTGAAGAACGAAGAGACCGTGCCTTAGCATCCATGGCACGTTATCAGCAGCAGCTCGCAAAGTCATACAATCGGCGAGTTCAGTTGCACCGCTACAATCCAGGAGAATTGGTCCTAAAGAAGGTATTACCAGCCGACCGGAGGCCGTCCGATGGAAAACTTGGCCCGAACTGGGACGGTCCCTATCAGATAGATTCCGTTGCAGGCGTAGGTGCATATCGGCTCTCAGACATGTCAGGAAGAAGCCTGCCCCGACCGTGGAATTCGACACATCTATGTAAATTTTATCAATGACCCGACCTGTGGGCTTGATAGTTGTAAACATTTCGTTGTAATGAAAGATCTCGTGTTTTTACGTGTTCGAGCTCAGCGTCTTTGGCCAAAACAAGTCTCCGGATTCGGAGCGCCCTTCGTGGATGTCACGATTGGCCAAAACAAGTCTCCGAATTCGGAGCCCCCTTTCGGTGCACGACACCCTAGGGCCGAACAAGTCTCCGGATTCGGAGCGCCCTTCGTGGATGTCATGATTGGCCAAAACAAGTCTCCGAATTCGGAGCCCCCTTTCGGTGCACGACACCCTAGGGCCGAACAAGTCTCCGGATTCGGAGCGCCCTTCGTGGATGTCACGATCGGCCAAAACAAGTCTCCGAATTCGGAGCCCCCTTTCGGTGCACGACACCCTAGGGCCGAACAAGTCTCCGGATTCGGAGCGCCCTTCGTGGATGTCACGATTGGCCAAAACAAGTCTCCGAATTCGGAGCCCCCTTTCGGTGCACGACACCCTAGGGCCGAACAAGTCTCCGGATTCGGAGTGCCCTTCGTGGATGTCACGATTGGCCAAAACAAGTCTTCGAATTCGGAGCCCCCTTTCGGTGCACGACACCCTAGGGCCGAACAAGTCTCCGGATTCGGAGCGCCCTTCGTGGATGTCACGATCGGCCAAAACAAGTCTCCGAATTCGGAGCCCCCTTTCGGTGCACGACACCCTAGGGCCGAACAAGTCTCCGGATTCGGAGCGCCCTTCGTGGATGTCACGATTGGCCAAAACAAGTCTCCGAATTCGGAGCCCCCTTCGGTGGACACCCTAGGGCCGAACAAGTCTCCGGATTCGGAGCGCCCTTCGTGGATGTCACGATTGGCCAAAACAAGTCTCCGAATTCGGAGCCCCCTTCGGTGGACACCCTAGGGCCGAACAAGTCTCCGGATTCGGAGCGCCCTTCGTGGATGTCACGATCGGCCAAAACAAGTCTCCGAATTCGGAGCCCCCTTCGGTGCATGACACCCTAGGGCCGAACAAGTCTCCGGATTCGGAGCGCCCTTCGTGGATGTCACGATTGGCCAAAACAAGTCTCCGGCCAAAGCAAGGGCAGATTTATTCGGCCACATTATCTGAATGCTTCGGCCAGCCCACGAGTATGAGCCATTCGGCTCTTCACGCTCGCCCTGGCCAAAGCAAGGGCAGATTTATTCAGCCACATTATCTGAATGCCTCAGCCAGCCCACGAGTATGAACCATTCGGCTCTTCACGCTCGCGCCCTGGCCAAAGCAAGGGCAGATTTATTAATCTAGGCGGCCCATTTTTACTCGGCCACATTATCTGAATGCCTCGGCCAGCCCACGAGTATGAACCATTCGGCTCTTCACGCTCGCGCCCTGACTAAGGCAAAGACACTATATATCCATCAAGAAACATCCACATAAAATTATGCACATTGCGGAGAATTCATAACATTTTCTAACTTTCTGTATCATAACTTTTATAATATCAACCCGCATTAAAAATGTCGAACAAACATATACAAAGCAACAAAAACAAGCGAAACAGAAAATAAAATACTTTCTCGAGCTCATAACAATTGTGTATGGTAAAGATCAACCCTCCGAATTAGTCTCCAATGGATCGATGTCAATTTGTTCATACGGTATTGGCATATTCAGCGAAGCTCCAGCTGCAGCGAGGGCCTTGTGCCAACCATGTTTGAAGCCCCGATTCTCAAACCGAGAGACTTGGTCCACATATTCAGCAAGGCCAGCCTTCTTCCCGGCTTCGAATCCTTTTGAATCGGCAGTTTCCTTCGCCGCCTTCATTTCGGCCAACCTAGCCTCTAAGTCGGCAACCGCCTTTTGGGACAAACCAAGTGCAGCTTGCATATCGTCGGCCTTCTTGTCGGCCTCCGCTCTTAACTTATCCGCGAGACGAGCTCTCCCAACCTCATCCTCTGCCCGAGAAGCTTCCCGGTTCGCTCTTAAAAATTCGTTCTCGGCCCTTTTCCTCTGGCCCTCAGCTTCCTTTCGTGAATGACCAATCTGCTTGACGGCGTCGAGATGACGGCGGCCTACGTCGGCTATCCTACCAACGGTCTGCAAAAGAAGAATTCAAAATACGCACGAAAAGGTAACGCGAACAGCGTTTGGAAGAAGCGAAGGAAAAGTCAAAATACGCACCAAAAGTGCCGACTGCGCGGCTAAAATTGTCGCATTCAAATCCGATTCCAACCGAAAAGCCTCCATATCACATGGCAACGAGAGAGACGTTGCCACGCCGAACGCGACCTCTGGGTCCTTAAGCGCCGAGGCATCCGAAAGAACCGGCATATTTCTTGCGATTGGCTGAATCACGAAGGGCTGAGCTTCACTCGATCCCCCCACTCGGGGACGTTTGCGGTCGTGATCATCTGAATCGATCTCACGATCCCCGGCGCGTTTCTCCGCCTTTGCCTTAACGTCCTGAACAGCCTTCCAAACCAACGCAGATTCGGCATTCTTATTTGCAGCCGCCTCAACAATTCCCGACCGTTTTGATTCGGCAACCGGCAGGGAATGAGGTTCATTCGTGGTCGGTTCAGCCAAAAGGCCTTCCGCTCTCCGTCGTGCAGCTAACCTCTCCGCATTCGCCTTCTTGGCGAGCTTTGTCAGGCTCAATTCAGCCATGTCAGCGGGTACCGAGATAGAAGATCCGTCTGTGCTTAAAGGAACGTTGGCAGAATCTAACACTCCCTCAGATTCGGCCTCACACTGATCCGATTCGGCAGTTTCGGGTACTTCCGAATGAGACCTCTCGAAACCTATCTGTCTCAAGTTTTTGAAATCAAAAAAAATAATAATAATAATAATAAAAATAAAAAATATAAATAAATAAAATAAAATAAAATAAATAAGAATTTTTCTCGACCCCTAACCTCGGTTCAAAGTATTTGAGAAATGGAACCAAGCGTTTCACCCAGCTGTCATTGGCAAAACGCCTGGGGGGCAATTGTGGGAGCCGAATAATTAGAAGAATGAAATCTGGAGCATCTGAAGAGCCAGGAGCTTAACGGCTCCATTCCGCTCGATTGGGATGCTGAATAGATTCTTAGGGCCGAACGGATTTGAGGAGGCATATCAGGGCAAACAAAATAATAATAAAAGAATAATAAACTCTGGCCCCGAGGCATAGGAAATGTGTATAAATACGAGAACTGCAGACACGAGAGGGGATCTCTGGGAACTGAATCATCAAGCTTTCTGGAACAAAGAAACTGATTGGTTCACCAAAGTGTTAATTCCGCAACCCCCGACCGGAGTCTTCATATCTTCCCAGGTGACTGGCTGAGGATCATTGGCGTCTTCCAGGATCCGAAGAGTATTTCCAACCCATCTCCCCACAAGTAGTGGTTCCACACATTGGAGCCGACAGAGATCTCTCTAACAGTAGCAGTAACAGTAACAGTAAGTTGCTATGGATGCCACGAGTACAGTTTACAAATAGGACAAACATTCATTCAGTAAATAATGTCATTTCAGGAAACAGTACAGTCGATCATTCAGAAAATAATCATAATTGAACATATCTTTACGACATCGTTACTCACAGAGTACTAGGCTATAGACGAGCTAATGAGTGTCCTCAGATGCCAACCCTACACAGTTGCAGAATGAACACACACTAAGTTACACACTTGGGATTAATAGCTTAGCCCCTAAACTTGACTTGGTGTGGTTCTATAACATTATCCTCATTAAAATGCCTTAAACTTGACCTAGGAATGCCTAGGATGAAATGAGGATGCAAAGATGTACTTTAAAACACTTTTCAAAATTTGCTGAAATAGGGGTCCACGCTCGAGCGTGTCTTTCTATGCTCAAGCGGACATGCAGACAATGAAGCTCTGCTCGAGCGCAACTTCCTTCGCTAGAGCGGGCTGCAAACTCATGAAAAGGACTGGTTGCATGATATTCATGCTCGACGGATGTTCGACCTCCGTTCGAGCGTGAGACTCAGACCCTCGCTCGAGCGTGAGACTCAGACCCTCGCTTGAGCGGACTGCAAAACACATGAACTTCTGGGCATATGCATTTCACGCTCGATCGTTACTTTATACGCTCGAGCGGAAGTGCATATACTCAGAGTGTACGCTCGAGCGTGAACTCCTCCGCTCGAGTGTGGATCGAAAATCTGGAATTTCCAGATTGATCCCCAAGCACAAAAACTCAACCTTAAAAGCTTCAAACTCGATTCTTTCAGGCTAATTTTCTGGAAAACACTTGAAAACTCGTACTACAACATGTTTCAAAGATCAATTATGAAATCAAGCCCAAAAGTAAGCCAATTGAACACCAAATTAAATGTAAACATGAAGAACAATGCAAAATCATACATGCATGAGTTCCCATGGACTCTTGTGTGCCAACATAAGATCAAATCCAAGATTGAACTCAAAATCATGGTGAATTCATGGACCGAAACTAAAATAGGAACATGCATGTGGGAATTTCATGAAAATGACTTCAAAACACTATGATATGGACATGCATGTACACAATGCCTCATAATTCAACACTTTGAGCTAAAACTTGACTCTAATCTCCAATATTTCCATGAACCATGCAAGATACAACTTAAATTCGTAATTAAGAGGATGAATTCCCTACCTTAGGTCTAGAATCCCAAATGTAGAAGCCTAATTTTGCAATGCTCCTTCAATTCCTCTAATTTTCCAAGCCAATTTCTTGTTGAAACCAAACTTCACCTATCTCTCTCTCTCTCTCTCTCTCTCACGGTTTTTGGGTCAAGAAGATGAATAAAAGTGGTGCATCAACATATGTGAGGTGTAAGGAGTGTTAGTCTAGAATTAGGCCACTAAGTGGCAAAAGTGTAATTTACTTGCACTAATGTGATTTAGCATTATTTAATCTAATTTAATCATTCCAAATTGAATTTTAATTAAAGCTACCATAAAATCACATAAATCCTAATTAGCATATAACACTAATCAGTTTCTGATTCGGTCGCCAATAAGGCCTTCAATTTGCAATTCGAAATTAAAACATGAACAAATCATTTAATGACAGACAGATAGAAATGCAATTAAAGCAACATGTTCATACAATCAGTTCAGAATTTCAACTTAATCAATTACTTATCATGCTCAATCACAGTTTAGCATTAATCAGAGGTGAGAGTTGTCATAGATAGCTTCTACAATAAGAAAGCTTAATAACCATGTGCTGATAAAGATGGTGATGGTCTGGCCTTGTCAACCCAATCATGATACTTAGGAATGGAACTTAACTAAGAAATTTGGCTTTAATTTCTTTTTGGTTCTTTACAATTTCTGCCCTTTGTCCCTTTCTCTACCAATAGGGGGATTGTGAAAATAATTATTTGGCAAACATTTTTTAGTGAAGTGATAAACATATTTGAATATGAGGGCCACATGTTTAGTTTTCCAGCACAAAAGACGAACACACAACTGGAGCTAGGGGTGGTCTAAAATTGAATTTGCAAGAGTTTGAAAAATATTGTGTTGGACAACTAATGTGGGTATATGGAGCCCCTCTATTTCAAATACCAGACATTGTGATGTTTTTGTTTGGGCTTTGGTAGTACTTCAAACCAGGCCTATCCATTCTTGTTTATTTTCTTTTTTTTAACTCTTCATTTATGCGGCCATGGTAGTACTTCTATGTCATCTACATAGGCATGCAGCTGTTTTTCTTTCTAACGTCTATCTATAGAAACTGTTCACTGATTGGTATATTTGCTACAGAAAGGATGGGCAAGACATTGAAGAGGAATTGTAGAAGAGGAATCTCCGTGATGAGTTGGAGGAGCCAGAACGGAGGCATTTCTCGTCGTAAGATAAGTCCTATATTGGTAGAGAAGTTTTTGGCAACCCTTTTTGCTATATGTTTCTTCCTTTACTATTGTTGTTGTTGTTTTGTTGTTGGACAGTATTTTGTAATTGTTTTGTATCAAATTATTTATGGTTGCAGATGGTAGAGATCGTAGAAAAGGAGGCCACCTTCTGTTGGAAGGTGAATATTACTTTCCATGCTTTGTCTACCAAAAACACTAGCTATGCATACGTAATTATTCAACTGATTTCCTACTTATTTTACAAGAGCAATGAGAGATATGGAAGATCGCCTCATTCCACACAGTGTAGATGCCGATGATGCTGATGTGGAACTTAAAAGCAGCGATGGAAGGTTGTCACTCATTGCAAAGTTACCTGAATTAATTCATATGTTAACAAAAAGCTTATACCAATGGCCTGATTTGTTGTTTGAATTGCACGACTCTTCAACTTGTGGTGTGATTGTCAATTTATGCTTGATAGACCTGCTCCATTTTTTTCAAATCAGTTACTATAAAGGATGAAGTGTTTTTAAAGTATAATCTTGAAGACAATATGCAAATGTGCTTGTGAATATAGTTGAATTTTTTTTTCCTTCTCTAACACTTGATTTTGTTATTACTGACGTGTACATATACTATTTGAATTTTGTTATTACGGAAGTGTCATTGTTTTCTGTTTAGTGATGATGATGATGATGATGATGAAGATGATGAGGATGACACAAAAGCTCTTTTGCTTGAACTTGAACAGATAAAGAAGGAAAAAGCAGAAGAGAAGCTCCGTAATGTAAGTTCTCTTTCGACATATTTCTAGCTATCTATTACAAAAATATTTTATGGTGTGTGCTTTATGGACAAAACCCAAAACTTAAAACCACGACAAATATGTTTTTTATTTTTATTTTTTAGTAGTAGTAGATACTAAGAGTTTATTATGAATTGTGGTCTTGTAACATTATTCATGATTCCACCATTAGACTTTGTTCATAACTGATAAGTCATGACTAGGGCAGTTCTAACCTTCTGAATTCTTGATTTTATATGAACTTGTTAAATTTGAACACATTGATGAGGCATATTGTGGTTGTACCCTCAAAATTGTTAATATCATGTTGACCACTTTATGGCCTCGCCACTGAGCAAAATTGTTAACGGCAGTTTTCCAAATACTTACCAACCATATCATGCCTTAGGATCGACAAAAGCAAGAAGAGCTTAAGGTGAAAGAAGCAGAATTGGTATGAGGAAACCCCCTTTTTAATAATCCAACACCTTTTAATGTGAAAATGAGGTCAGTTTTGCCTGAAGATCCCAACTTCCCTATGGTTCTTCATTTCTTGAGGCTCGCTTGTGAGTTTGGGTAGAGTGGTGTTCTGATATTATTATTTTCTTATTTGGCATTTGGTCAAGTGGGATGATGACGTGGTGTTTAAGAACCAGGCTCGTGGTGAGTCCAAGGCTCCTAAACGCTTCATCAATGACACCATCAAGAATGACTTTCACCGGAAATTTCTCTACAAATACATGAAGTAACTTGCCATCTTTTAAGTTTCATGTTCAGTTGAATCAGATCTAGTAGCGTTCATTACTAAGAAAGAGTTTGATTGTGCAAGTATGAATTAGGTGAAGAAAACGATTTAAGAAATTGAGATTCCATTGTAATATGTTAACTTTATGTGTGTGTTGATTTCTGACCACACTGCCAAATAGGTACTCAGTTGGAGAACACCGGTAGAATAGATTGCGCCCAAACGACCTGTCACAGAAAGATAAGACTCCGGCGGTAGTTCATCCACCCGGGGGCACTCCAACGATCAAGTTAGTACTCAGTTATCTCTCAAAGATAGCAAATAGTACTTAATTCACTAGCCGGAATACAAAAAGCGTACCTTAGACCCATAAGGGTGCCTTACTTTTATAGCCAGCACTGACCTGATCCCTGTAGAAGCCTAGCTTCAATGGACTCTGGCTCAATGCTTATCTAGGACTCTCAAATAGATAAAGATAAACTCCCTAAGAGCTCTTATCCTTATCCAGACTGAGATCCTCCCCCATCCTAGGACTCTTAACCCTTATCAGTTCACCTTGGATTCTGGTATCTCTGTAGATAATCTCGGCCTAGCCGAGTTTACCTCGGTGCCATAACCAGGACACGTGGCACCTTGGCTTGCACTTTGGTGCCATCTTGGCCACGTGTTGTTATTCAAAAAATATGTCTCCACAACTGCCCCTAGGTTCTATTACCTTGGCATTTTGAGGTGATGGAACCTATATCATTCGTTCACATAGCATATCGGCTAAAGGTTACTCTATCCTTCATTACTAAGGTTATCTCACATCAGCTCCATATGACCAAGACTTCAGTGTGTTTTTTCAATGCCTTAGAACCAAGAGCCAAGTTTTTCAAGTTCCTTAACTGAGATCGTTCCCCTAGCCAAGGTCTTTGCTTCATTAAATCAAGAACTCCAAGAGTTCCTACACGCGTATGAGTTGTCATGCACAGTAACTCAACCATTTTTGCCACGCATCTCTTCCTTATTGAACCGTACTTGACATGCACGTTCAGGTTCGTCGCTTCTGCGCACGCCGCCTGACAGACATGTCGTCTTAGGCACTCTAATTGCGATTTTGCTACCTTTTCATGTTTTGATCAAAAACACCTCTCTTTCTCCGTCTTTTCACCTTTGCATCCTCATTTTTTCCAAGCTTTCAAGTTTTTCTTTCTCTAAAAATCCCCTACCTCCATTGTTGCCTTCTTTGAGCTTCCTGCAACTACTTCATTCATCTCCTCCGGCGAAGCATTTGCTGTTCTTCTCCGCTCACTACCACCATCTAACGCCGGCGTACTTCATACCGGCCTCATTTTCTCACTATTCCCCTCCTTTCAGTTTTGACTTTGAACTTTGTTGCTTTTGTACACTACTTTTGTGAATGCATTCACGTTCTTGAATATATTTGCCTGTGTCTTGAATTCCATCACTTTGCGTACAAAAGCATGCTTTGTTTGGGAATTTTTATTTGTTCAATCTGTTTCTGGGTATGCATACACATACTGTTCATACACTTGATATTCTTGTAAATTGCCACTGTCTTCGATTTATGCACTTTTTATTCAATGTTCTTGAATCCGTTCTGGTTTTCTTGAGTCTGATTTATTGTTCTTCTTTGTTTTCTGTGTCTTTTTTTCCAGATTCTTGTTTTCAATTCTTGTTTCCATAGTCTTAGGCTTGGGATTTTGTTCTAGAAACTTGATCTTTAGGAAAACCGAACCAAAAAACCCTTTAGATCTTGTTGAAAAATTTACCTCAGTGCTCTCTAGGGGTTAGCCGAGGTCCTTGAAACCTACAAAAACCTCCTTCCTCTGAATTCCCATACCTTATTCCTCTTGCTAACGTCATGGGTATGTTTAGGTGGAGGGTAGATACCCCGGAAAAACTTGAGCATTTTAGGAAGGAGTTCTCCATCCTTGTCGACGTCCAACTCAGGTTGGCTGGGGAGAAGGACTCCATTATGCTCAACGACAACCTCATGCCCTTTCCAGTCGTCGCCTTCATCGAGTGCAATCTTAGGTTCCCTCTTGACATCCTCTTCTGCCAAGTCCTCCACTACTATAAGCTCAACTCGATGCAATTGGCCATTAACTCTTATAGAGTCATAAACGGTATAATTGCCTTAGCCAACAAAGAGAACGCTAAGATTACTCTAGCCGACATTCAATACTGTTACACCATGTGTGGCTTGAAGTTGGAAAAGGGCTACGTTTATTACCTTAAGCCAAGGTCCACAGAATACAAACTCATCGCCGACCTCTCAAACTCCAACAAGGGTGCTGGAGATGATTATTTCATCGTCTTGGGCAACTGGGAGTTCCTACCAGATGATGACCTTCACCTCTGCCCCTTAAGCCGAACAATGTTCAGAGAGGGAAGTAGTAAGAGCGAAGTGTCACTTTACTTGCTTTCAAGTCTTTACATTTTGATACTTTTGTATGTTCTAATATCTGTTTCTTACTTGCAGTCAATCCTTCCTCAGCCACCCAAAGACTTTTGCAAGTCATTCTTTCCCAGCAAAGACTTCAAGAGGCTGCTGGACTTGCCTGTTAATCAGCACAAGGCTCCTCTACTCCTGAACTAAATCCTGACCTATAAATCCACATTGCCCGACGTCCTCAAGAAGAGCAAGTCTCCACCCTCAGCAACAACTCCCCCAACTACCTCATCACCAAGGCCTGACCAAGCCTCAATATCTGACCCAGTAGAACAGCCATCAACTTCTGCTTCATAACTGATTCCACCTTCTTAGCGTCAACGCCAACATCGAGCTCCACTGCTTACCCCTGTAGACAGAACTCGTAGCCGAAGACGCCGAAGTACTTCGGCGTCGGCTTACGATCTAGCCAACCCACCGACTACACTTCCAGTGATCCGCTTCGGCACTAAAATCACTGTCACCATTTCTGCCGACAAGATGGGGTGAAAAAGGCCATTGCTGAAGACCTTCTAGCCGACATTCCCAACATTGTCACAGTCCAATCTTCACTTTCACAGTCCTAGCCCAAACCGGAGCCAAAAAGGCTGAAGAAAGCCTAAGCAAAGGTAACAATGACTCAGATCGATTCTGAGGATACCTTGCCGATTTCAAAAATGGCCAAGATAGAAAAAAGTTCATCCGCCACCAAGAAAAGGCCTGCCGAGGCTGACCCCTCCGAATCCACTAAGTCAAAGAAGCCGAGGTCGGACTCAGCAGCTACCTCGGGTTCTCTTAAATCTGACGACCCTTGGGCCCCCTCTATCATGATTGAGGATAAGCCAGTCAGAGCTGGTGACAACGTCTCTGATATTGAGGTCGGCGTCACCCTCTCCACTACGCTGCTCCTTCCCAATGACCTCAACCGTATGGCCAAGGTTAGCAAATATGAAAATTTCGCTTTGATGGTGCAGCATTCTATATTGGTAAATCCCTAACAATTGGTACTCTTCATTCTTTGTCCTTAAACTTAAAGTTTACTAACTTTCTTCATTTTGTTTTTTCTAGGCAATCTAGCACGCCCATTCCTTCGCGATGCAGGCTGAGGAAATGAAAAAGGATTTGGTCCACAAGACCAAGGAAGCTGCTGGCTTGCTTAAATCGTTAAACAACGCCGAGGCCAAGATGAGAGTGCTGATAGATCAGGCCAAGGCAGCCAAACAAGCTCAAGACAAGGTCGAAGAAAGGGTCGGGGCTGCAGAGGCTGTCATTGAGGTCCTCAAGGCGGAGAAAAAAGAGGCTGAAGCAAAAACAATCGAAGCCCAAGCTTAGCTCTGAGATACCTTGGCCACAAAAACCACCGAGATCAAAGCGGCAGACGAGAAGGCCTATGCCGAGGGGGCAGTCGATGTCCGCAAGGACTACAAAAAACAAGTCAGACAGGCATGCAACAAGGGTTACACCCTTGGTTGGATGGCTGCGCTGAAGGAGTTGGCTGTCCCCAAGGACTGTCCTTTCAAAGATGAAAGCCGACTTATGCTATCATTTCCTTCCGCTTCAAGCCAATCTGAGGCTGAGGCTAAGGCTGGAGGGAAGAAGAAGAAGGAGGAAAGGAAGTCGAAGACGAAGAGGCTGAGGTAGCAGCTGATGCTGAAGTTCCTGCTGGGGCCAAGTCCCTAACTCTGAATGAGCAAGTCCTAGACTTGACTCAAAATGAGGAGGACGAGGTCTCAAAAGGTGCCTCCCCCAAGAAGACTACATCCGAGGTGTCTATCGCCGAAAAGAGCTTCGATCAGACTCTACAAGAGATCGATACCGAGCTCGAGGCTGAGAAGGCTGCCGAAAAGACTTCCCAGTTGTCTTCTGGGGCCGAGACACAGCCTGCCACCAACGCTGAGTAGTCTAGCTAGGAGCTTTTATTTTCTGTGCATTGTAATTTTTGCTTCTTGAATGATGTATAGCTTTTATTTGACCGATGTTGCTCTTTTGCTCTTTGCAATTTGAACAAGTAATCTCCTATGTCAGGCCGAAGTGCTTTTTTGTATTTGAATAACTTCCTTATCTGAATGCAAGTCTTTACATTTTCTTCCATGTGTTTGAATGTATGCCTTCTTTTCCTCTATGTGTCATTCCATACTTAGAATATTTTTGTACATTTTCAAAAGTGCACCTCATCTGTGCAATCTCCTTGGGTAAAAATACCTCGGACATAAGTTCCAACTTCTTTATCTCGGCCTTATCTTAACGCTCAAAAAACATTGTAACTTAGACTTTTCACAAGTGTTTATCTAAAACTTGCCACTTTACTTACTGTCTTCTATCAAGACTTCAGTCCCCAATGATTTCCAAGCTTGGCAACCTGGTAATCTTGGCAAGTAAGTAGATACTTCTTTCAATATCACCTCGGCTTGACTTCAACTTGTAAATTTTCCTGAAAATTTCAACAAGTGTTGTCGCAAGCATCATTCTCCAACTCTCTGCCTCCTAATGTGAACTTAAGTTTCACTTAAGTTCTCATTAAGCATGTGGCTATGACCTTGTTGCTGAAGTTATGTTCAAACAAAAACTAGCCGAGGTTCTCAACCTTGGTTCCTCTGTTAATCTTACTCAAATGTACTTAGTTTCAATTTGTGTTTGACTTTGCCGATATGGCATGTCCAGGTTAATTCAACTTAGTTCAACTCCATTATATGCAAGTGTAATTCAACTCTGCCACATAATGAGTCTAAGTTACTCGTCATGTTTCATTGGAAACATCGCCAACTTAGTTCAACTATATTATATGCAAGCATAATTCAAATCTGCCATATAATAAGTCTAAGTTATTCGTCATATTTCACTTAGAAACATCGCCAACTTAGTTCAACTCTATTATATGCAAGTGTAATTTAACTCTGCCATATAATAAGTCTAAGTTATTCATCATGTTTCACTTAGAAACATCGCCAACTTAGTTCAACTCTATTATATGCAAGTATAATTTAACTCTGCCATATAATAAGTCTAAGTTACTCGTTATGTTTCAAAGTTAACTCTGCCATATAATAAGTCTAAGTTACTCGTCATGTTTCACTTAAAAACATCACCAACTTAGTTCAACTCTATTATATGCAAGTATAATTCAACTCTTCCATATAATAAGTCTAAGTTATTCGTCATGTTTCATTTAGAAACAGCGCCAACTTAGTTTAACTCTATTATATGCAAGTATAAATCAACTCTGTCATATAATAAGTCTAAGTTATTCGTCATGTTTCACTTAGAAACATCGCCAAGTGACTAGTCAGTCATATTACACAAGTTTGAAATTAAAAATCGAGCTAAAATTTTATTATTACTTCGGCTAATAACAAAAAACTTTTAAAAAACAAAAAATCTAATGATAAAAAAACTTCAGGTTGCAAGTATTCCAAGGTCTTGGCAACTCTTTGCCTTCACTGTCTTCAAGCTGATATGGCCCATTGCCCAGGACCGAGATGATTTTATAAGATCCCTCCTAATTTGGCCTAAGCTTTCCCTCTCTGGGATCCTTCTTGTTGCCGACGACCTTTCTTAGGACGAGATCACCAACTTGAAACTCTCATGGGTTGACCTTTTTATTGTAAGCTCTAGCAAGCTGTTACTAGTATGCCCCCAGCTAAATTGCTGCTTTCTCTCTTCTTTCTTCTAACAAATCCAGATCTTGGGCCAAGAATGTCTCATTGGTCCCATTTTCTACTCCTTGGGTTCTGATCCCTAGGATGCCAACCTCTAGTGGAATAACTACTTCTATGCCATAAGCCATGGCAAATGGGGACTCCCCAGTTGATCTTCTCAGCATAGTTCGAAATGCCCATAGTACATTGGGCAACTCATCCACCCACTTACCCTTTGCTGCTTCCAGTCTCTTCTTAATCCCATCCAAGATAGTTTTGTTGGATGCTTCTGATTGTCCATTACTTTGAGGGAAGCTTGGAGTGGAATAGTAGTTCTTAATTAGCTTACTATCAAACTACGTACCATTGTCTGCTATTATCGCCCTTGGGATCCCAAACCTGGTGATGATGTTCTTCCATATGAAGTTTTTTACATCAATGTCCCGAATCTTTACAAGGGGTTCAGCTTCTACCCACTTGGTGAAGTAATCTGTTGCCACTAGCAGGAACTTCCTTTGTCCAGTCGCTTGAGGTAGTTGTCCAACAAGATCCATGCTCCACTGGGTAAATGGCTAAGGGCTGGATACTGGATTTAAGTTTGGTGCTGGTTGATGTATCAAAGGTGCAAACCTCTAACACTTCTCACATTTTTTGACATAAGCTTCAGCATCTTTCTGCATGTAGGGCCACCAGTACCTCTAAGTAATGGCCCTATGAGCAAGTGACCTACCCCCTGCGTGGCTTTCGCATACTCCTTCGTGTATTTCATACAAGAAGTCTTCACTTGTGAAGGATGCACACACCTCAAAAGGGGACCAGTAAAGGATCTTTTGTAGAGATGTCCTTCTGCAATTAGACTGAATCTTCCCGACTTCAGTCTGATCTTGTGTGCTTTTTTATGATCATCTGGCAGTTTCCCATCTTTAAGGAATACTATTATCGCATCCATTCAACTTGGTCTCATCTCCACACATATTGCCTCATACTCTGTGTTCAGTGGTTCTACACTTGGACCTGACAAATAGTCAACCATTATTGTCCTTGCTTCTCCTGGTTTCATTGCACTAGCCAGGTTGGCCAAGGCATCAGCATGGCTGTTGTCGTCTCGGCTAACTTGCTGTAGTCGGCAATTCTGGAATAAGGCTACCAGTCTGTCTACCTTCTTTACATAGGCCATCATCCTTTCATCTCAGGCTGCGTATTCGCCTATTGCCTAGTTGACGATAAGCTTGGGAGTCATAGAAGACCATCACGTCGTCGGCTTCCATTGCTACTGCCAATTTCAACCCTACGATCAGTGCTTCATATTCTGCTTCATTGTTTGAGGCCTTAAATCCCAAATGAATGGATTGTTCCAGCATCCGCCCATCTGGCGATACTAGCACTACTCCTGCCCCTGCTTCTTGTTAGTTTGAACTCCCATCAACAAATAGGCGGAAGGAGTCGCCGATATAAATACCGCAGGGCCTGAGTTTCTCTTCTGTTCTGCTATGCCCCGCTGGGTTTCTTCTTGTTCATCTGGACATCCTATATCGCGACTCAACGGAGCCTGATGTACAGTGACGCCTGGTGTGAACTCGGCCACAAAATCGGCCAAAACCTGGCCTTTGATTGCTGTTCTGGGTCTGAATTCCAGGTCATATTGGCCCAACACCACTGCCCATCTGGCTATCTTGGCTGTCAAATCTCCTTGCTGCAACAGGGACTTCAAAGGATACTCAGTTAATACCACAATCTTGTGGGCTTGAAAATAATGACTTAGCTTCTTAGAGACCATTACTAAAGCTAGTGTCAGTTTCTTCAATGGTCTCTGCATCTGCTAGGGTTTTACTCAAGTAGTAAACTGCCCTTTGTTCTCCTTTTTCTTCTCTGATTATCACTGCACTCACTAGATGCTCTGAAACTACCAAGTATAAGAACAGCTCCTCTCTAGGTACTAGATTTGAGAGAACTGGAGCGGTGGTCAAGTATTTCTTCAAGTCGGCCAAGCCGACTTCGCACTCTTCTGTCCATAAGAAGTCTGTGGCTTTCTTCACTAAACTGAAGAAAAGTTTGCATTTGTCAAAACTTTTGCTTATAAATCTATTTAGGGTTGCAGCCCTTCCAGTCAACATCTACACTTGTTTTGCCGATGTTGGGCTCTTCAACTCCAAGATGGCCTTGATCTGATCCGGGCTTGCCTCAATGCCCTTTCTGGTGACCAAGTATCCCAGGAACTTCCCTAATCCAACTCCAAATGCATATTTCGACGCATTAAGTCGGAGCCGAAATGTCCTCAAGATATCGAAGACTGCTTTCAGGTCGGCCAGATGATCCTTAAGTTCCTTGGTCTTCACGACCATGTCATTAATGTATACCTCCACTGTTTTGCCTATTAAATGTCTGAACATCTTAGTCACCAATCTCTGGTAAGTTGCTCATGTATTTTTCAACCCCAAAGGCATCACTCTATAGCAATACAGCCCTTTTGGAGTGATAAATGCAGTCTTCTTCTCATCAGGAGAGTACATGGCTATCTGATGGTACCCCCTCTAAGCGTCCAGGAAACTCATCCTTCCATACCCTAAAGTGGCATCCACCAACTGGTCAATCTTGGGCAGTGGGAAACTGTATTTTGGACAAGCCTTGTTCAGGCTGGTGAAGTCCACGCAGACCCTCCACTTCCCATTCTTCTTCTTCACAACAATTGTGCTTGATAACCATGTCGGGTAGTTTACCTCTCGAATGGCCCTGGCCTCCAGAAGTTTATCCACTTCCTCTTCTACTGCCTCAACATGCATCAACGTAGGCCTCTTTGCTCGTTGAGTGACAGCTTTGGCTGTCCTGTCCACATTCAGTCTATGGCAAGTGACCTCGGGGTCAATGCCAGGCATCTTGTATGGTGTCTAGGCAAACACCTCAATGTTTGCTCTCAAAAACGCCTCTAACTCTTTTTCCTCTTCCTCAGCTAAGCCTGAGCCGAGAAGGAAGAAGTGTTCTTCATCCCCTTACTGGACTAGGATCTTCTTTAGGGCTTCCTCATTCTTCTCGGTCAATTTTTTACCAACGTCCTCTAGGACCTCCATGTCCTCATCCTCAATTTCTACTGATTATGCTCCTCGTACGCTGTAGGTGGACTTCATTGCTGTCATGGAGCAATTCTTTGCCTGCACCCGATCCCTTCTGACCTCCTCAATTCCATACTCTGTTGGGAGCCGCAACAGCTGATGTAGTGTTGAAGGAACAGCCCCCATTGAATGCAGCCATAGCCTTCCCAAGATAACATTGTAAGGGGAGGGGGTGTCAATTATTGTGAATTCCGTATTTAGCTTCTTGGTGCCAGCCTGCACTTCTTAACTTATTGCTCCCAGGGGCCATGTTGGCATTCCATTGAACCCAACCATTGGACTACTCCAGATCATCTTGGTGAAGGCCAAGCTCCTTGTAACACCTGACATACATGATGTCACCAGAGCTGTCTTGGTCAATTAAGATGCGTTTTACCTAGCACTTTCCAATTTTGAGGGATATTACCAAAGCATCTCTGTGTGGATGCTGCACCATGTCTAGATCGTCTTAAGTAAAGGACACCATTGGTCCCTGGTGCTCGTCTGCCCTAGGCCTTTTCTGTCGGACTTGATACACATGTTGCAAGTGTTTTACCTTCTGAGTCTTCCCACATATCACGTTCTCATTGATAGGGGTGCTCGCGGATCAGTTTTGTGCGGTTTGCGGTTCGATTTTTACCCGCCCACATCTATGCAGTTTAGGAAAAATTCAACCCGCAACCGCCCGCAATACGATTTGCGGTTTGTGCGAATAAGGTTTGCAGATATGCGGCCGGTGGCAGACGGTTTGCGATTTACATTTTTTTCTTTAAAAATTAATTTTTGAGTTTTTTTTTCCCATCAAATTTAGGCATCAGATTCATTTTATATATTTGTGATCATTTGACAACAATTTTCTGATGAGTTTACAAATAAAAATTGAATATCAATGCATTAAATGAAAGTATCCAAAACAAAGAGACCCTACACTAGCTTTTTTGCCATGAAAAAAATGTATATCAATGCATTAAAGGTTGTACTGAATTAGAATTGTCAGTTCAGTAATCAATAATCAAACTAGAAGCTCCATCGACCACTAGAAGGAAAATTTTATTAGGAAAAAGTGGATGAGTCACCAATGAAAATCATACAAGAAACCAAGTTTAGGACTTGATAATTCTACGACATTAAGAAAGTTGAGAAATACTTAAAAATAAGGATCCTAGTGTCATAGAGAACATAATGGTGCTCCTGTTAAACTTACAAAGTTGGTATATAAAAAATAATAATAATTAAAGTGCGAGCGGTTTTTGCGGGTTATGGGTTTAACCCGCGACTCGCCCGCAACCCGCAAATTTGTCATATTTCAAACTGCATCCACCCATATTATGTTTGCGAAACCGCCCATTTATATGCGGATTAGGCGGGTTGGGCGGTTTGAGCGGTTCGGATAAACCATTGCCCACCCTTACTCATTGACCTTCGAGTGAATCACATTGATCACTCGAGGTCCGCTTGCTTGTGATTGTGGTGCTGGCGGGGGTGGTGCTGCTGGTGCCTGCAGCAGTCTCGCTTGTTCCTCCCTTGTCCTGGCCTCATCTACTAGATCCTTTAAATGACCTTGTCTTACCAGGTCTTCCAAATGCTCTTTAGGGCTCTGCACCCCTGAGTTAGATGTCCATCCTCATTATAGTAAGCGCAGTGCTTCCCTAAACTTCTTCCCATAAATTCGCTAGGGATTTTCTCTGGTGCTCTATAATAGGGATGATTCCGGATTCTTTTTGAGACTTTGTAAACCAGAATTCGGAATACGGTTGTGACTGCCTGTACAGCCCTCAGTCCTGTCTCTTGCTTGTTGTATCTAGTGTTACCTGAGTCTCGCTTCGGCGAGCTGTTTCTCTTCTCTTGTTTTGACGCCTTTGTCCCCGGCGTGTCTTCCTCGGCTCTCGCATACTTCTCTATCCTGGCCATAAGTTCCTCCATATTTTTTGGCAGTGTCTTTGCCAGTGATTTTCGAAGCAGACAATCATCGTTCAGGCTGTTCTTAAACGACACGACCGACCTCTTGGTTGCATCCTGGTATTCGGTTGAACACCTCATAATACCTTTTTGCATAGGCCCTAAGGCTTTCATCCTCGCCAATTCTCAGAGCCATCAGGGAGTCCACCCTCAACGGCTGTAGTTTGTTTGTCACAAACCTGGCCACGAACATCTCGGCCAGGCCTTCCCAACTTTTTACAGTTCCTTTCGACAATTTGTGAAACCAGTCTGATGCGATTTCCCCAAAGAATAAGGGGAACACCTTGCAGAGCAACGACTCGTTCCCGGTGTATAGTGCTATTGAGTTCAGGTACAAGCCGACGTAAAAGTTAGAGTCAGACTTACCGTTGTATATCTGGAATCTCGGCATGTGGAACCTCTTCGGGGCCTCAAATTTGTCCAATTCTACTGAGAACGGCGTTCTCATCTTGACAGGAGAGGTTACCTCGACATCTTTTCGCTGCCTCTGGAAGTAATCCCTCAGATCCTCATTGGTCCGTCCAGGAGCTCGGCTATCAACGGATTTAAGCCTCTTTGGTGCGCTACTCCTGGTTTCATGATGAGTCATCTTGGACCTCTCTTCATTAGTCGTGTCGAAACAAAGCTCCTTCCCTTGAGCATGTCGATGTTCTTTGGTATAGGTTTCTTTGGTACGATGTGTTTTTCGAGACTCTCCCTTCATCGACTCTCCTTGCCCGACCTCCTGTGAAGGCTGGTGAGAATGTTCCTTGGTCTTGTCGTGTTGAGGGACTGCAGGAACTGTTTTCTGCCCCCCTTTCTGGGCATCTTTTTTGACCGCTGGAATCGGCGTATCTTGTAACGGAAATGATGGCTGCATGACATTGTTCTGCATCATGAAATTGACGACCGATTACAGGTTTGCCAATTTGTTCACCATTCTCTTCATCTCACCATCCCTCCTCAGGCATCTATCTTTCCATACCTGGAGGTCGTCCTCGTTATAATACCTGCCTTGGTCTCCCTTTTGGCTGACGCCTTTCTCTCCAGGATTCTTATCCCGAGTTTCTTCGTTGTAGTTGTCCTCCTCCTCGTTAGGGTCAATGTGTTTACCACTTTCAGTAGGGATGTTGTCCCCGATCTTCTCTTTGTCTCCGTTGTTGGCCATTTATTCTCCTTTCTTTTCCACAGACGGCGCCAAATTGTGTGTGTTGATTTCTGACCACACTACCAAACAAGTACTCAGCTAGAGAACACCGGCATAATAGATTGCGCCCGAACAACCTGTCATAGAAAGATAAGACTCCGGCGGTGGTTCGTCCACCTGGGGCACTCCGACGATCAAGTCAGTACTCAGTTATCTCTAAAAGATATCAAATAGTGCTTAATTCACTACCGAAATTTTTTTTTTAAAAAAAAAAAAAAGAAAAGGCGCACCTCCTTAGACCCATGAGGGTGTCTTACTTTTATAGCTAGCACTGACCTGATCTTTGTAGAAGCCTAACTTCAATGAACTCTGGCTCAATACTTATCTAGGACTCTCAAATAGATAAAGATAAACTCCCTAAGAGATCTTATCCTTATCCAGACTGAGATCCTCCTCCATTCTAGGACTCTTGACCCTTATCCGTTCACCTCAGATTTCGGTATCTCCACAGATAACTTCGGCCTAGCTGAGATTACCTCAGCGCCATGACCAGGACACGTGGCACCTCTGCTTAGCACTTCGGTACCACATTAACCACGTGTTGTTATTCAAAAAATATGTCCCCACACTTTCTATAAAATTGTCGAGAATTGATTAATTGATGTCTGTGTTTTACCTTGGTGCAAAGCAACCATTTTTGTTGGTGAATGGTTGTTGTGTGATGAGATTCCATAGATAAATGTTGTTTCGTTGTGTGAAATTGGAAAATAATTGCTTGATTCTCTCTATTGAGTTTCACCTTTTGGAATATCGTTGGTTAAAAAATTGGTTTTACCTCTTGCTTTCTTTTTCATTTCTTTTTTGATAGATTTTTTTGTAGGATCATGTTAGTTGGGATTAAAAAATAGTTGGTTTTTCAGTTAGACTTATCTTCATCTTTAGTGTTTTTTGTTTTTTTGTTTTTTTGTTTTTTTGTTTTTTTTTTTTTGTTTTGTTTTTTTTTTTTGACAAAAAAAGGCTTTTAGAGCTGCCACCCCTAGGCAACCTTAAAAAATAGTAACATTTTTAAAAGATTCACAAGTCAATTGTTGTCCAAAAAAAAAAAAAATTAAAAATGAACTTATTTTTGCTTTTAGTATTTTTAAAAAATTTTAAAATTGTATAGTCAACATAGATTTAAAAAGTAAATATTTTTTTATATAATTTTTAAAAAAGTAAACATTTCGATATAATTTTTATAAAGTAAACCCAAAAAACCTACCAACCTTTTTTTATCCAAAATACAAGAAAAAGAAAAAGGGATCAAATAAGCTTTCTACATCAACAAGTATATTAAATATATCCAAAATGTACAAAATTCTTTTAAGAGCACACAACCAACAACCAAGGGAGTACATGATTGATCTATTACTTTTTACACCGTGCTCACACCATGAATAGAAGGAAAAAAACAAAAACAAAAACAAAAACAAAAACAAAAAGACTGTCCTAAAGAGACAATGCAGCCAACAGATTGGTAAAAACACATCCACTCTAAAGCAACAATTCTGATTTTTCTTTTTTGGGTCCTAATTAGCTAAACCAATAGTGTACACGCGTTTTTGAGGCAGCGACGAACATTTCTCAGGAAAGAAGCACTAAAAGCATGCCCAGCAACGCTCTACGTGTCACTCTCCTTCGGTTCATCCAAAACAAATTCATCATACAAATCCTTGAGAGCAATCACAACAGTAGTTATCAGCGGTCCCATTATTGCTCCCTGAGCCATAAATTTCAACCAGTGTTAATCACAACATCTAAATCAAATATTTACATGCCAACCAACAAAAATAATTCTTTCATTAGAGATTGTACAAAACCATTTCAAATATCAGATTAATAAACCAGTAAATAAATAGTATTTATGACCAAATAGAAGGAAACCAAACCAAAGTTATAAGTTAACTAACAAACAGTCATGAATACCTTTCAATCACAACATTTAAATCAAATCCTACATGCCACCCAACTAAAAAAATTCATTCATTAGAGATTGTAAACCAGCAAACGAAGAGCATTTATGAGCAAATAGAAGGAAACCAAGGCTATCATTGACAAACAATCAATGGAAACTTTTTAACCGAGATAACAATCAACAATAGTTGGTAATTTTTATTTGGGCGAATTATATTAACAGTCCCTATAACTTAGGTCTTGTATCATTTTAATCCCTGACTTTTCAATTGTAACATATTTAATCTTGAATTTTGAATCTTGTTCCAAATAAAGACAATTGAAGATATCATTACTCAATTTGAAAGGCAAAATCGTCAATTTGATAAAATATAAATTAATTTGATAGAAATAAATGTCAAAAAAATATTTTTGAATTTTTAAAAATTATTTCTACTTACTAAAGATAAAATTATGTAAAATTGATAAATTTTTTAAACATTTATTTATTTATTTATTTTACCAAATTAATTTTTATTATGTGTTTGGATAATAATCTTATAATGAGTGATTGTTTTTATTTTCATTAAATTAGTTTATATTTTTTCAAAAGTCAAATATAGCAACAACTTTGGTATCATTATTAAACCAATCCATCAAATCAAAAAATCAAAAACTAAAATCATTTCATGTATTAAATATATCAATTACACATTAAAAACCTAGCAACCACTCATTACATGATCAATATCCAAATACATAATAAAAATTAATTTGGTAAAAATAAAAATAAATAAATGTCTAAAAGCTTATCAAATTTACATAATTTTATCTTTGGTGAATACAAATTATTTTTCAAAATTCAAAAATATTTTTTGACATTTATTTTTGTCAAATTAGTTTATATTTTATCAAATTGATGACTTTGCCCTTGAAATTGAGCAATGTTATCTTTAATTGTCCTTATTTAGAACAAGATTCAAAATTCAAGGTTAAATGTGTCACAATTAAAAAATCGGAGACTAAAGTGACACGAGCTCTAAATTATAGAGACTGTTAGTGTAATTCGACTTTTTTATTTCATCACAAGGAACATTTAACCAACTGTCCTCTTTTTTATTTCATCACAAGGAACATTTAACCAACTGTCCTCTTTTTGTTTCGCCTACCAAGGATTCAATGCCTTTTTATCACGAAGCGTAGAGGTTATCAACTACTAACCAAATAATTCAAGTGCAAACATCTATTCCTAATTTCCTAGATAGAAAATCAGCATATTTGCTAATCAATTATAAATAAGCAAATCACTCACCCATATCTTAACGGATTAATGTCATTTTTCTACCGTGTACATTCCCATAATTGTAGTGTTTTTTTTAAAAATCAAACTACGCTGTTAAACATATTGAAGTAGTCATCCTTAAGAAGGAATTGTTAAAATATCATCAATTTCCTGAGGTTCGAATCCCTCTTTTTCTGTCTCCCTTAATGACTTAGTTGATTAATCTTTCAAGATTTTCAAATCTCTTTTCCTTTTTCATAGTTAAACGTGTGAAATAGATAAAAACTGAACAAAATCAAGGAAAAGGAAAACCCATTCCAGTACTTGTTTTGGAAGGGAAATTCCTAGACTGTTTGAGGAAGAATAAGAAGTACCAAATGTGAAGGATGGATACAAATATGATATGATTCGGATGCGGAGATATATTCAAAAAAATATTTATAATTTTTAGTATTATATCATACATTAGTTCAAAGAATAGTGAGAAACAATTATTTAAGAATTAAATATTAGTTTAAGAGCCAATAGTTTTAAGTGGATAATATATTAATTTAATAAAATAAAAAAAGTAGATTATTAATCAGTGTGTTTAATTTTAATTTTCTGAAAATTAAGTTTTTTTTATTTTCATTTTTTTTGTTTTTAATGAATATTTTTAAAATTTTAAACAAATTTTTAACTATTTTGGATGCATCTTACTTAAATGTATTTAAAAAGTAAAATATTTGTAAAATAATATTTTAAAAAATCAATAAATACACAAGAATACAAAAAATGTATTGAATTTTTTTTTTGTGTGTATTTTTGGTATTAAGTGAATTTTTTAAATATTTTTTTCAGAAATATTATACTTTTTAAATGTATTTATGTTAGGTGTATCTAAAAATTAAAAAAAAATTTGCTTAAAAAAAATTTAATCTTGAGTTTCAAAACCAAACAAGTCGAATTTAATCTTACTATTTTCTTCTTCGATAAGAAATAAGAAAATACAAAAATATATATATATATATTATTGTATTTATTCTAACAATTATACTATAATAATATGCAAAAATTATTACAATTTCAATTTCATAATAGTTTGGATATGTGACCTAAGTGCTCGAAAAGTATCTGATACTTCTCAAAATCAAATAACAGATACATATTATTAGAATCTTACGATTCACAATTCGATTCACTATTCAATTCACCATTTTTGTAAAATCTATACGAATCTATGAGTAAATCTATTTTGGAAGTAAATTTCTAGTGAATCGCACGATTTACAATCGATTCACGATTCGATTCACTTTTTACGATTCATGTAATTTTTGAAATTATTGTGTCCAACATATTTTCGACTCTTGTTTTTTCTATCTTTTTAATGAAAATGACATAATATAACTTGCAATAGCATTTAATACCAAAATAATCAACATATATGATTTATTGTTATTTTAGTATATTTTTAACATTTCTTCTCATTTTTTTTCCCTTTAAAAAATCATAATATATCTTCTAAAGATATTTAAGATTAAAATTATACTATGAATTATCTATTACTATTTTATTAAGTTGATATTACATGTGTGAAGTTAGTTATACATTTTAAAATATTTTAGGTTCTAAAATAAAAAATTCTAAAAAATTATTTATTATTATTTGCTCATTGTTACTTATGTATGCTTATTGTCCAGATATCAATATCATTGTTAATTATCGTTACTTTAAAAATTGATAATTTGTCTATTTGGTTATTATCTTTATTCAGAACTGCTGATGAGAAATATCTATATATATATAAAATAAAAAATAAAAAAAGGTAAGACAGTCATCTTATATAGGAACTTTGTTAACTTCTTACATATTAAATTATGTGATTATCATTCAACATAACATTTTCAGTAATTTAAATATAAATATTTCATATTCATAAGATATACTTAACATCTAAACGTGAAAATATATGTTTTTAAGACCATCTCCAATCCTTCACCAAAACTGATATCAGATTTAAATTCTGATGAAAAGCGTACTGTTCACCCCTCCAACCGTTCACCAAAACTGATATCAGATTGATAATTCATCAAATATTTCATCAGATTGAGGACAAAGAAATGAATTCATCAAAACACTGTTGCGGACCGTTGGAGGGGGACATAGTCGACCAACCGGTTGCCCAGCCGGGTGACCAACTGGTCGACCGGTGTACCATTTCAGCCACTGACCTGTTTGAACCCTGACCTGGTTGGTTTGAACCGTGGGAGAGCAACCGGTCAACCACCCGGTTGACCGGCCGGTTGACTGCCCGGTCGACCGGGTGAGCCAACTCCGCTACAGTGCACAGCTTGGACAGCTTGGACGAACAGGTTTGCAAGAGCACTTGTTTAAGCTGATTTCATATGTTCATTTCTGATTACCAATAATTTGAAGGGTCATACATTTACATTTTTAATATATTTGACATGCATATTTTATAACTAGCCGTTATAATAATTTACCGTTAGATCCACACAGAGTATTTTGAAAATAGTATTACAGTTATTTTAAAAAGAGTATTTTGAAAATTTATCGTTGATGATGTACTCTATAAAATCAAGTCTGATTTCTATATCAAGCTAACATAGTGTTTCATTTTCAGAATAGCATTTATATGTTGTGAATTTATTTTCTTTTCAGTGATTAAATATTTGTTTTTCTTCTAATTTTAGTTCATAGTATCTGCTTCTGAGTTTGAGCTGCTGAGTTTGAGTTTCTGAGTTTGAGCTTCATTTCAATCTTTTTCAGTAAGTGTATTATATTTTTTTAAATTATGAAAGATTTCGAAATGTTTGAGGAATCACAAATGTTTGAGCACAACACTCATATTAATTTTATGTCGGAATCTTCACGAGAACAGAACACGCAGGACAGTGATAATAATTTCATTTCAGAACCTTCTCGTGTTTCTCGTGGTAAAGCCTTCACAATTATAGAAGATGAAACTTTATGTAGATCTTGGTTAGCAGTGTCTCAAGATCCTATTACTGGTAATAGTCAGCGTATGGCTATATTTTGGGAACGAGTACTTGTTAATTTTAATTCACAATTGAGCGGTGAATCCAATCGAAATCGTATTTCTTTGAATCACCGTTGGTCAGTCATACAGAAGGCAATTAATAAATTTTGTGATTTTCTTGAATAAATTCAACTGAGGCAACAAAGTGGAACAACCGAGGCAAATATCGTAAATTTTAGTTGTGTCATTAAATATCAAATTTAATTTTTACATGTATACTTGTTACAGAAATATTTGGAATTTTTTTTTGTAGGTCACGGAAGCGAAGCAGATGTATCATGCAATACAGGAAAAACACTTTACATTTGATACATGTTGGGAGATATTGCGCCAAAGTTGTAAGTGGGATGAATTTCGATCAAAAAGAAACACGCAACATACTGATCCATGTTTGAATCGACCAAGTGAATATGAGGCTTCTCAATACAACCACAGTAATGCGGTGCACGAACAACCATCTAATACATCAACACGACCAACTGGTACACATCATTAATGAATTACCTGAAGACAAAACTATCAGAGTATACAACCTTTGTCCCAATTATGCAGGTTTCCTGTAGTTGGTTTTATTTGCAGGCATATCTTCAGTATGTCTAATATAAATCCTATAAAAATACCTATAATACAACCCACAGACTATATTACAATCCATCCTCCATCAAGATTAAATAAGTTCTGATGAATTTGAATATTTTATAGTCCTTATAAAAACAGTATAAAAAGTTCAAAAACAGAACTTGACTTGTAGTATAACACCAGGACCACATTACAAACCATCCAAATCTAATAAATGTACCTGTGCAAACTTTCCTTGGTCACTAAAATCTAATAAAACATAAATAAATGTACCTGTGCATAGTAACCTAAAATTAACAGATACATGAACCAAACTAACCTCAAATTTGATAACACAATGTCCAAAGGGCACTCTTCATATAAAATTTTAAGTTTGCCTCTTTTTCTTGTTAGCATGCTTTGTTCATACACTTAGTTCATACACTGAATATTACAGATTGAATATGAGAAAAGGACATCATCACATAACTTCTGAATTACTTAGTCCATTGAATTCATCAAAATAAAGATTACAAACAACAGAAACTTCCATTCCAAAAGTATAAACAAAAATTACATATATTGATGTGGTTAATTTAGTGCTCACCACGAAGATACCACATATGTTCTACCAAATCATTACGGAGGGCATGATACGCATCCTTATCTCTAATACCTAAATGACGAGACAGAAATGATTGGAAGTCATTGGTAAGAGTAGAGGAAAGTTGCACTGGTGTGTTGGTTGATGCAATATCATAATTGAAATCAAGGTGCTCCTCCCTCTCATCTTCGACAATCATATTATGTAATATGATGCAAGTCTTCATTATGTTGCCAAGCATTTTCGAATCCCAATAACATACAGCACCACGTATAATTGCGAAACGAGATTGAAGAACTCCGAATGCCCGCTCTACATCCTTCCTGGCAGCCTCTTGCATCATTGCAAAATGTTGTCTCTTTGCTCCTTAGGGCGAAGAAATTGTTTGAACCAATGTTGCTCATTGAGGATATATACCATCAGCAAGGTAATAACCCATATCGTAACTATGTCCATTAATTGTAAAATGGACAGGGGGAGCTTTACCTTGCGCAAGATCAGAAAATAAAGGCGATCGGTCCAACACATTCAAGTCATTGTGTGAGCCAGGCATTCCAAAAAATGCATGCCAAATCCATAAGTCATAAGATGCTACTGCTTCGAGAATAATGGTTGGCTTTTTTTGATGACCTACATATTGACCTTGCCATGCCTTTGGACAATTTTTCCACTCCCAATGCATGCAATCTAAACTTCCCAACATACTAGGAAACCTCCGAACCTCCCCAATAGCAAGTAATCTGTCAATGTCAGTTGGCGTAGGGGATCTCAAATATTCTTCTCCAAATATTTCAATCACAGAATTACAAAATTGTTGCAAACTTTGAATTGCAGTGCTTTCCCCAATACGAATGTAATCATCAACTGCATCTGCTGCGACACCATATGATAATATTCTCATCGCTGCAGTCATTTTTTATAGGGGAGATAATCCAAGTACATAACACGCATCTTGTTTTTGCACAAAATATGAATTGTGTGCTTGAATTGCATTCAAAATGCGTACATATAAAGGACGACGCATTCGAAAACGTCTCCGAAATATTATAGGTGAATACACTGGATTTGTAGCAAAATAATCTATAAATAATCTGTCATGACCCTGCCTTCTATCTCTGTATATATATCTATGACCTACAACAGAGCTACCTATCTTCTTTGACCTATCACTTGACTAAGAATCTGAAGCATACTACTATTATTCTGCTCATAAGTTCCTAAAAGTGTGACGATATATTCATCATCAGATTCATCAGAGTCATCAGAGGAAGAGGAAGAAGAGCTGGATGAAAATGAAGTAACTATCATGGATTTCAAGGTATTCATGGTGCTCTGTTTTCTTTAAGTTATGATGTATTTGTCTGGTGTATGAATAATTCCCCTCCCCCTTGGGCCAATCTCTTGGGCGAAAGCATTGTTGGTTAGGAGGTTGGACCTCAAGTTGCCCAGTCAGCACTTGGTGTGGGTTTAATACTCCCCCGCTGTGCGAGTCCTGACTTACTGGAGCTTGCCTTGTGAGGTCGGGACATGCTTCCAGGTTATAGTCTCTTGCTCGGAACGGCCAACAGGACACCCTGGTGATCTCCTCAAGGGGCGCTGCCTTGGACCTGCGAGAGAGTGGGAGAATTTTCCTGTAACAAAAAAAAAAAAATGAGAGCACAATCCATTTGGCAGATATAGAGGTAATGGAGAGGAAAAAAAATGGGAAAAACAATTCGGGAATGAAATGGAGGAAAAAAAAATTTGGTGACCGATCGACCGGCCGATCGACCCGCCGGTCGACCAACCGGTCGCTCCCTTCCCCGGTTCAGACAGCTGGGATGCAAACAGTTCAAAAGGGTCAAATAAAAAATATAGGATTTTGCCCATACAGGTCGACCAACCGGTCGACCCACCGGTTGACCAACCGGTCGCCCCACTAAATTTGATGCAAATTTGATGCAGCGTTGGAATGGGTGATTTGAGATTTGGTGAAATGAGTTAATTTTGACTCAGATTTGATGAAAAATTAGGTACAGCGTTGGAGATGCTCTAAGTAATTTATAAAAAGTGACCGAATCTCTACGATTCATGATTTGGTACGAAACCATTTCTATTCACGACACGAATCTCGATTTAACAACTATTAGAATATATTAGAGATACGTATTTGTGAGCATCTGAAGAGTATTGGTATCCGATACAGTGCGACACCCTTTTAGAAGTATCCTACATTTCCTAGAGTAGGAGAGTAGGAAGAGAAGGAAGAGCAAATTATGGAGAATCATGATGAAGAACAAAAGAGAGAGAATTGTGGACGGTTTACCTCCACGGCTGATGGGAACAATGTCATCCCACTAATGATGCTAAGCCCTGTGAGATGTGCACTATGACCAGGCACATCCTTTAGAATTTCAGATGTGCCATTTTTCATAAGCAGAAGATGACTAACGCATAAGCTGATTGCCAATACATATCTACCTTCCAATACCAATTGCAAGGCCCCTGGAATGGTCAAAAGCCACGATGGGAAGATTGGCAACAAGGGGCTTATGAATGCGATTACAGTCGACATGTACAAGAAGTGTACCTTGTATAGTCTAAACAAAAGATAAGTGAGACATCCTTGAAAGAAAGCAATCTTAGCAGGTGCCAACAGAACTCCGGAAATAGCCTTATAAAGAATGCCAACGAAACGAGTCCTCTTGGGTTCTGAAATGGAAAGCATACACATAACTTGATCTGTTACTCCACCGGACTCGGATGTTATAAGATAATACAAAACCCAAAAGAAAACCATCAAGTGAGACACAAAATTGAACAGCCCTGCAGCTCCAGAGAGTATTGAATTACCCATTGATAGCATGAACTTAGCACAACCACCTAGAACAGAGGTGAATTGAGTCACATCCATTCCTTGAATGGCAAAGGCTTTCGCTTTCTCAACCAAATCCTCTCTGGTGATCATCAATTCCCTAAAGATTGCATCCACCTCAGTATAAATTTGACCCCACTCATGATTCCCAAAGCTCTTCCTTAAACTCAACATTTTCTCAGTGTACGGGGATGGGGTACGCTCAGAAGAATTCACCAATGGGCTTATAGCGAAATCTCTGAGCACAGTAACAAACTCTGTCAAATTGTACTGCATTGCCAAACTATCAATCTGCTCAGACACAGTTTCATAAAACTGGGTACTGTACCTATCCACCATTCCCCGCACATCATTATCATCCATCCACTTCTTTAGTCTGATCTTCTCTGCATAATAACTCTCTTCTACGTGCAATTTCAACGAAATCACCGCATCTTTCCCCTCGACGCCTATCTTATATGAAAAGAAAATCAAGCCTACTAAAAACACAAGAATCATTCCAACTATCAATCCAAAAGCCACAATTGTTTTCAATCTTTTTCGTATTCCTCCGGTGATCGACGAAAGTTTCGACATTGTCAGTTCAGCACCATTGGAAGTGAACATAAATTGCAAAACAAGTAATGACAGCCCCAATTGTTATGATTTGCTCGTAAGCAATTACGTAAACCCAAAACAAGAAAAGCCAACAGATCAAACCCAAAAACCCACTTCCATTTCGCTGCAAAACATCACGAATATCAACAAGGGTACCAACAAAAACCTTAAACACAGCTACATGGACTGCCAATAGAGTCTCAGTGAGACCCAATTTCACGGGTTCGAACCAAAACCCAACAAGGGTTTGGCGAAGAAAATAGTCTATGAGGATTCTAAAAACACCGTCGACAATGAAAATGGGGAAAACCCAAAACGAGAATAGCCCAATTGGAAGTGAACATAAATCCCGAAACAAGTAATGACACAGCCCCAATTGTTCCGATTTGCTCGTAAGCAATTACGAAAACCCAAAACGAGAATAGCCCACAGATCAATTTCGAAAACCCACTTCCATTTTGCCTCAAATCATTGGATTTCTTTCTCCGGAAAAAAGTATCACGAATATCAGTGAGACCCAATATCAAGGGTTAGACGATAATAAAGGCATGACAAGATTCCAAGAAAGCCGTTGAGAACGAAAAAGACGAAATCATCGAAAATGAAGAAATCATCGCAAGTCAAAATAAATCCCAAAACAAGTAACGACACAGCGCCAATTGTTCCTGTTTGCTCGTAAACAATTACGAAAACCCAAAACGAGACAAGCCGACGGATCATTGTCGAAAACTCACTTTCATAGTATTTCTCTCTCCGGAAAAGAGCACGACCAATATCTATAAGGATAACAACAGAAATCAAAATCACAAGTAGAGGGACTGACAATAGAATCTGAATGAGATCCGCTTCCAAGGGTTCGGACAAAAACCGAACAAGGGTTTGTTGAATGCCTCTCAAAGGGATTGAACTGAGCACAGCCCATAGAAGGGGACGACGATATTCTTTGAGGATTCGAAAAACGTCGTAGAGAATGAAACTGGCGCAGGCAAGACCAGCGTGGGCCATGGCGATGGCGATGGGGGCGACGGCGACGGCGACGGCGATGGCGAGAGGGAGGTGTGAGAGGGAGTCCGGAGGCGGAGGTGGAGGTGGGTTTTCCGATGAGGAAGGTGGTGGGTGGGTCTGGGGAGATGGGTCGGGTTTGCGAACGGAGGCGGATGGGAACATGTCTTGCCGCGGTGGAGAAGCTGAGGTTGATTTGGGGTCTGAATATGGAACTAGCGATGGTTTGGGATGTTTTTAAAAAAAAGTGTATTTTTTGATTTATGGGTTTATATGAGTTGGGTTTAATTTGAATTTAATGTAATATATTAAAGAAATGATGTGATTTAAAAATAGATGATACGATTTAAATAGAATAGTGACTTTTTATATTATTTAATAAATGTCAAACTTAACCTAAGCTGAGTGCTATTTACCGTTTTTTTCATTTATTAACTTTTTTTTTTTTCATTTATTACAAACAAAAAAAAGTTGTGTAATATATTTGTATCACTAGTCAACAAAGTTGGCGGTGGCAGTGTTCTCACTGCCACGTCAGTGGATTTCTTTCTATTTTATTATTTTTGGCGGTGACAGTGTTCTCATCGAGTCATTTTAGCCTATTTTAAAATGATGGTTATAATTAATATTTTAGTAAAAAATTGATTGTAATCAGATTATAAACTTTTTTTTGTTAGAGAAAAGATTGGTTATAATCTAAAAATCAGATTATAATTATGTTGTCAAAATAGGCTTTTATATAACGTTGGTTGCGTTTGGTAAAATTATAAGAAAGTACTTATAGTTTATGTCTAAATAATTTATACTTTATAAGTATAAATATAAGTTGATTTCTGATTTATAAAAAAAGTATTTCCTGTCACATTCAAAAAATAAGTTGATTTTTGACTTTGAAAAAGTTATAAGTTAAACCAAACACATTAAAATAACTTAAATTAAATTAAAAGCTGAAATAAGCTGCTTTTAAATTCTGCCAAACAGGCACATTGTCATTTTAAATTTATTTTTCAATATAATAACTTAAATATAAATTCATTATATCTTTTTAAACATAATAATTAAAATAATTTATTAAAATAATTAAATAGTCAAAAAAATAAAAAACAATAACCACTTCTCAAACACTCATTATATTTTCACCTTGTAAGTTTTTAATTTGTTCCTATCTCAATATTCTGTTAGCATTCTATTAAAAAAAAAAAAAAAAAAAACCCTACTTTAACTTAAAATATTTACTTTTCAAATTTAACGGTAACAATCTATTAAAATATGTAACGTAGTTATTTCTCTTTCATGTTCTCGAATGGTTTATTAATCATTTTTTTTTACATATTATTGGATTTAAAAAATAAATTTTTATATTATTCTTTTATAAAAATAAGCCAAAAAAATACAAATTGTACATGCCAATTTTACATTTTGTATTATATATTTATTCACAAGAAAAAATATATATATATATATATAAATTAGGACTTGAATGGATATTTTCATTATGCCAGCTCACATGCCATTGTTCCGGCCTTCTTTTTATAATAAAATGATAAATAGAAATTATTAAGGCATCAGTTGGGAAGATAGGTTGGGTTGGGGTTATTTTAACCTCAAAAATGATAAAATAAAATTTTTAATTTAATAAGATAAAATATCACATTTAATTTATAATTATTATATTTTTTCTGTCATAAAAAGTCAAAAAAATCAAAAAATTCTTTCTAAACGAGACTTTTTAGCTTTAGGTGGTTGGTTTGGGATGATCTAAATAAGTATACTTTTTGACTTTTTATGAAATATGAGTTGGGTTTGAAGTAATGTGTTAGAGAGGTGATGTGACTTAAATAAGATGATGTGACTTAAATATGATAGTGACTGTAGCGACTTTAATTTTTCATACGTCATTATTTATTTATTATTATTTTATTTTATGTTTGGCTTTATTAATTGGGTGGATACATAAGAATTTAATGTGATATTTAATTAATTTAATGTGTTATTTAATTATATATAATTAATTTAAATATTTAAATATTTATATTTGTCATATAAAAAAAAGATGTGTTATATATATATAATCTTATATTTATATTTATATATATTATAATTATGTTGTATTATATTATATAATAGTGAATTAGATTAGGATATGGATTAGGCAATCAAAAAGAAAAAAAAAAAAGAGAGAGTTGTGTGCTACGTAGTGGGCGGCGAGGCGAGAGAGATATTAATTAAAAAGAAAATAAGAGTGCAATAGTGAGAGACGCTGAGAGAGAAAGAGGCGAGGAGAAAAAAGGAAGATAAAGATTAGGGTTTTATTTTGGTGGTTTCATTAGTTGTTTAAGTGATTCTTTGACTTTCGAAAAATAATTGTGAGTACAAAACTCACTTCTCTTGATTTATGTTTAATTCGTTGTTTTTATTTATTTATTTATTTATTTTTATTTATTTGATGTTAGTTTGATTTTGCTTTTACATAAAAATAATAGATTGATTTTAATTATTTTGATTAGTTGTGTAGGTAAGGCTTAGGGTTTTTAGATGATAGATTGATTTTAATTATTTTGATTAGTTGTGTATGCAAGGTTTAGGATTTTTAGATGATTGATTGATTTTAATTATTTTGATTAGTTATGTATGCAAGATTTAGGTTTTTATATAAATTTATTTTATAGTTGTAATCACGCTCATGGATATATGAAATTAAAATAAATTAGAAACCCATAGATAAATTCCTTATACTCCACCATGACTCCATGGATTGTTGTTTTATTTGAGTGTTGGTGACAAAGAGTGTATAAAAGAAAATGTGAGGAATATGAGATTTATTTGAATACCTTAGGCTTGGCATTATTATGTTATTCTCATGAATGAGATGTTTTGTATATGTATATTGTTGCCTCGTTCTTATAAGTAGACGGGTGTTTTGATTTACGCGCGTACGTATATCCTAACCATCCAGGGAGTGTGGGTCAAACTCGGGATGATATCCTCGTACAAGTTTGCTTCAGAGCGGTGTTAGGTATATGGGAGGCACATGGGATATATGTGTAAGCCAGAAGTGGAGGCCGGAGTGGTGGAGTTAAGGTACAAAGAATTTAATTATGAGTTTATTAGTATAGTGTGAATTGTATTGATTTGTACATCATGAAAAATAGTAAACGATCTCGATAAATTATGAAATTTGAGCAGAAGTATGTATACGTGATTTTAGACAACTTTTTTGTTTTAACTTTTTATTAAAAATATCAATTAGAACTCATAATCGGACAATCTTGGTTATTGTAGTTTTGATTCAATTTAGCAATGCAGATTTTAAAGACTATTTTAACCCACGAAACGAGCTCATTTTTTTTGGTTTCGCATAAACTGAAGTTAAATATTATTCTGCACACTTTTCATGTTTTAAACTTTTCCGAAAAAATCACCTTAGAATAGTGTCTGTTCGTTTTTAGTTTCAGATTTTTCGGTTGAAATCCGTCTAGGTTCTTCTATCAAGTTTTTTGCTCAACCTGTTCGGTTTCTACTAAATTCGTTCACATAGTCTTCTAGAAAATTTGCTTATGCACAACTTTTGTTCTTTAAGTTTTGGTCAATTCGAATTATTTAAGTATGAAACGGTGCATTTTTATACTTCTTTAGCAAGTTGCTTATGATTAAATTATACTAACTTTATTTTTTTGCATGATGGTGGGTCTTACTAATTTTTTTTGCAGGGTTGACTCACCATATTTTTATTTTTATTTTATTTATTTCATACTCAATTTATATTCGTTGTGTACGGGTAAGAAACTAAATGCCACTGTATCTCGAGAAACTACCCATTCGTCTCGGTGCGGATGGAACTATTTATCTTGTCCCGTAACGAGAATTAAATATATTTTTGTTTGTCTCTGGTGGACATGTGGGAGTTAAATTTTGTACTCATACTAGTATACTTATATACTGACCCGTTTTGTCTGTTGGCAACTCAGGTGCGTTTTGCTTGAGCGCAGTCGAGCTTTCTTTGCAGGATTAGTTGGGGCTACGGTGGTGACGTGGAATAACTATAGTGGTTGGACATGTCTCGTGGATTTCTTTTGTTTTCTTGAGCTTAGGGTTGATATTAATTTATGTATTTATTATTATTTTGTTATGACTTTAGTATTGGGATAAATTGGCACGGTTTGTAACCGTACATTATTTAAGTTATTTTGACTAGGTATTGTTATTCTAATGTTGGAGGTATTTGTTAGTTATGAAATTATGGTGGATGATTTGGTTGGCGTTTAGTTTTTTTGTTTCACCCCTAGGATTTGGATGATGGAATATTAATTGTGGTTTAGTCCTAATTTAATATTTAATTGTTTAAATTTTGGGGCGTGACAGTTTGGATCAGAGCACTAGGTCATCATCCGCGCCCACAAGGTTATCCAAGACAGCGGCAACAAGTGCCATATTTGGGTTACCGTCATCCCGTACCTCAGTTAGAGGGGCCCCTACCTATCATACCAGTAGCACCTCAACCGATCAATAGGAAGTGTTTTGGGTGTCAGCAGTTGGGGCATGTAATTAAGGATTGCCTTCAGAGACAGCAGGCGCGACAAGGTCAGGCAGTTCCAGCCAGGGCATTTGCAGTGATGCCAGGAATTGACAAAGCGTAAGGTACTTTTAATCTCTTTCAAGAACCCATTAGAGTACTTTTTCATACTGGTGCCTCTCATTCTTTTATATGTAGATCGTTTGTAGAAAGAGAACATATCTTAACTACCTTTTTGTCTAGACCTATTCGTGTTGAGACCCCTTTAGAATGAGCAATTACTCTTTATGAGATGTGTAAAGATTTTGAGATTGACTTTACGAGTAAAGTCTTGTATGCAGACCTAATTGTGTTAGGGTTTGAGGGGTTTGTAATTATTTTCGATATGGATTGGCTACGAAAACACTTTGTGACTCTAGATTGTGCTGGAAGGACTGTAAATATAGATATTCTCGGTATGCGACGGCTTACCCACACTTCTAGCGATGGAGAAGAATCGGTGATGACGAGTTTTCTGTGCTCAGTAGAAATCCCTAAGCAGAATATTAGTGAGGTAGATGTGGTGCGTGAGTTTGAGGATGTATTTCAAGAGATACTTGGACCTCCACCTCGATGGGTAGTATAATTTCGCATTAACCTAGTGTCGGGAACTACACCGATTTCTAACGCGGTATATAGAATGGCGCCTAAGGAGTTTGTCGAGATGAAAAAGCAGCTGGAAGAGATGTTTCAGAAAGGGTTCATTCGTTCAAGTAACTCCGCGTGGGGAGCACCTGGGATCTTTGTCTCCAAGAAATATGACACTCTCCGTATGTGCATAGATTACAGAGAGCTAAACAAGGTGACTATTAAGAATAAGTATCCATTACCTAGAATTGATGACTTGTTTAATCAGTTGAAGGCGGCAGCCATGTTCTCTTAGTTTGATCTCAGAACGAGTTACCATCAGATGGGTGTGTCAGAGGAAAGTATACTGCTTATTGTTTTTCGGACCTGGTATGGATTGTACAAATTTCCTATAATGCCTTTTGGTTTGACTAATGCTCCTGCCTATTTCATGGACTTGATGAACAGAATTTCTCAACCGTATCTAAATAAGTTTGTGACTATCTTCATAAATGATATCCTGGTGTATTCTAAGAATGAGGAGGAACACAGAGAACATTTGAAAGTCATGTTGCAAACTTTGAGGGAGTAGCAGTTATACGCTAAGTTCAGTAAGTGTCATTTTTCGGAGAAAGAAGTTCGATTTTTGGGTCATGTTGTATCCAATCAAGGGATAGCGGTAGATCCTGAGAAAGTTATTGCGGTCAAAGAATGGAAGCAGCCCATGAACCCTACAGAGGTGAGAAGTTTTTTAGGACTAGCTGATTATTACAGGAGATTTATAGAGAAGTTTTCCACTATTGTAGTACCCATGACCAAGTTGACCCACAAGAATGTGAAGTTCTTATGGACAGATGATTCTGAGAAAGCTTTCCAAGAGTTAAAACAGCGGTTAACTACAGCTCCGGTGTTAACTATACTGGTACAAGGGGAAAAGGTAGTAGTGATGTGAGTGGAACTGGTTTGGGATGTGTGTTGATGTGGCATCAGAAGGTTGTATCATATACTTCTCGACAATTAAAACCTCATGAAAGACGATATCCTACTCATGACTTAGAGTTGGCAGTAGTTGTTTTTGCGTTGAAAGTATGGCGACACTACTTGTTTGGGGAGCACTTTGAGTTGTACACAGATCACAAGAGCCTCAAATATGTTTTTTCTCAAAAAGAGTTGAACATGAGACAACAGAGGTGGGTTGAATTCGTCAGTAGTTATGATTTCAAGATCCTTTATCACCCTGGGAAAGGAAATGTGGTCGCTGATGCACTTAGTCGACAACATGGGATTATAGCTTCTTTGATGATTTAAGAATGGAAGTCCTTGGAGTTAATTTCGATGCATGATGTTCAACCAATAGAGAGTGCTGAAAGGGCATACATTGGTAGTTTGACCGTATAGCTGACGTTACTGGGTAAAGTTCATCAGATGCATAATTTATATGGGTTTCTCGTCAACAAGCTCGATGATCTTGTAGTGGATTTGATCAATGATTGTCCTACTGATTGGTCTGTGGACTCAGATGGGGGATTGCGATTCAAAGGCAGGTTGTATGTCCCTAACATTGTTGAATTGAGGAAAGAGATTATGGATGATACCCATAGGTCCCGATATACCATTCACCCTGGTGGGACTAAGATGTATCATGACTTGAAGAGGACGTTTTGGTGGGAAGGTATGAAGAAAGACGTAGGAGAGTATGTTTCTCGATATTATGCGTGCCAACAGGTTAAGGCAGAACACTAATGATCGTTTGGACTTTTGTAGTCTCTTGAGATTCCTACATGGAAATGGGAGTACATCTTTATGGATTTCGTGGATGAATTGCCGTGGTCTAAGCAAGGCAACGAATCTATTTGGGTGATAATGGATTGACTCACCAAGTCTGCTCATTTTATTCATATCAGTGTTCACCGAACTGCGGATAAACTAGCTAGGCTGTATATTCGAGAGGTGGTGCGACTTCATGGCGCACCAGTTTCTATAGCTTCGGATCGTGATCCGTTGTTTGTGGCAGAGTTTTGGGAGAGTTTTCAGCATGCTTTGGGTGCCAGGTTAGACTTGAGCATGGTTTATCATCCTCAGACAGATGGGCAAACTGAGCGGGTAAATCAGATCTTGGAGAATATGTTGAGAGCTTGTGTCCTCGATCTTGGTGGTAGTTAGGAAGAACACTTGCCATTGGTGGAGTATGCTTATAATAATAGCTATCACTCCAGTATCGGGATGGCACCTTTTGAGGCTTTGTATGGGAGGCCATGTCGATCACCTGCTTGTTGGATAGAGGTAGGAGATGCGCCATTGTTAGGGCCAGAGTTGGTGAGAGAGACCACAGAGAAGGTGAACATTATTCAAGAACGTATTAAGACTGCACAGAGTCGTCAAAAGAGTTACACTGATAGAAAACGTAAGGGGGTTGAGTTGAATGTTGAAGATTTTGTATTTTTGAAAGTCTCGCCGATGAAGGATATCATGCGGTTCGGAAAGAAGGGAAAGTTGTCACCTAGATTTGTGGGACCATACGAGATCACTGAGAGGATTGGTAATGTAGCTTACAAATTAGCTCTACCACTTGCTTTAGCTATGATTCATAATGTGTTCCATGTATCTTTATTGCGGAAGTGTGTGAAAGACCCTTCCCAAGTAGTATCACCAGAAGTGTTGGAGATTAGTGACGATCTAACGTATGTGGTGCGACTAGTTACTATTCTAGACCAAGATGTAAAGTAGTTGCGGCGCAAGAAAATGAACTTGGTGAAAATGCAATGGAGCGAGGATGAGAACGATATCACTTGGGAATTAGAAGAGAAAGTTCGGCGTATGTACTCGGAACTTTTTGCCTAGTACTCTCTTCTATCGAATCTCGGGACAAGATTCTTTTGAGGCGTGTATATTGTAGCGACCCTAATTTTTCATAGGTCATTATTTATTTTTTATTATTTTACTTTATGTTTGGCTTTATTAATTGGGTGGATATATGAGAATTTAATGTGGTATTTAATTAATTTAATGTGTTATTTAATTATATATAATTAATTTAAATATTTAAATATTTATATTTGTTATATAAAAAAGAGGTGTTATATATATAGATATATATATATATATAATCTTATATTTATATTTATATATATTATAATTATGTTGTATTTATTATATTATATAATAGTGAATTAGGTTAGAATATAGATTAGGTAATCAAAGAAAAGAAAAAGAGAGAGTTGTTTGCTGTGCAAGGGGCGGCGGGGAGAGAGAGAGAGAGAGAGAGAGAGAGAGAGAGAGAGAGATTAATCAAAAAGAAAATAAGAGTGCAACAGAGAGAGACGCCGAGAGAGAAAGAGGAGATGAGGGAAAATGAAGAAAAGGATTAGGGTTTTATTTTGGTGGCTTCATTAATTGTTCAAGTGATTCTTTGACTTTCGAAAAATAATTGTGAGTACAAAACCCACTTCCCTTGATTTATGTTTAATTCGTTATTTTTATTTATTTATATTTATTTGATGTTAGTTTGATTTTGTTTTTACATAAAGATGATAGATTGATTTTAATTATTTTGATTAGTTGTGTAGGTAAGGTTTAGGATTTTTAGATGATTAATTGATTTTAATTATTTTGATTAGTTGTGTATGCAATGTTTAGGGTTTTTAGATGATTGATTGATTTTAATTATTTTGATTAGTTGTGTATGCAAGATTTATGATTTTTATATGAATTTATTTTATAGTTGTAATCACGCTCATGGATATATGAAATTAAAATAAATTAGAAACCCATAGATAAATTCCTTATACTCCACCACGACTCCATGGATTGTTGTTTTATTTGAGTGTTGGTGAGAAAGAGTGTATAAAAAAAAAAAGTGAGAATTATGAGATTTATTTGAATGCCTTAGGCTTGGCATTGTTATGTTGTTCTCATGAGTGAGATGTTTTGTATATGTATATTGTTGTTTTGTTCTCATGAGTAGACGAGTGCTTTGATTTACATGCGTACGTATATGCTAACTATCCGGGGAGTGTGGGTCAAACTCTGGACGATATCCCCGTACAAGTTTGGCTTCGGAGCAGTGTAAGGTATATGGGAGGCACATGGGATATATGTGTAGGCCGCAAGTGGAGGCCGAAGTGGTGGAGTTAAGGTACAAAAAATTTAATTATGAGTTTATTAGTATAGTGTGAATTGTATTGACTTGTACATCTTAAAAAATAGTAAACGATCTCGATAAATTATGAAATTTGAGCAGAGGCATGTATACGTGATTCTAGACAACTTTTGTTTTTTAACTTTTATTAAAAAGATCGATTAGAACTTATAATTGGATAATCTTGATTATTGTAGTTTTGATTCATTTTAGTAATGCAGATTTTAGAGGCTGTTTTAACCTACGAAACGAGCTCATTTTTATTAGTTTGACGCAAACTGAAGTAAAATATTATTCTTCACACTTTTTGTATTTTGAATTTTTCTGAAAAAAATCATCTTAGGATAGTTTATGTTCGTTTTCAGTTTCAGATTTTTCGGTTGAAATCCATCTAGGTTCTTCTATCAAGTTTTTCTCTCAACCTGTTCAATTTCTACTAAATTCGATCGCGATTTCTTTTATAAAATTTGATTCTGTACAACTTTTGTTCTTTAAGTTTTGGTCAATTTGAATTATTTAAGTATGAAACGGTCATTTTTATACTTCTTTAGCAAGTTGCTTATGATTAAATTATACTAACTTTATTTTTTTGCAGAATGGTGGGTCTTACTAATTTTTTTTTTTGCAGGGCTGACTCACCATATTTTTATTTTTATTTTATTTATTTCATACTCAATTTATATTTCATTGTGTACGGGCAAGAAACTAAATGCCACCGTATCTCAAGAAACTACCCATTCTTCTTGGTGTGGATGGAACTATTTGTCTTGTCCTGTAACAAGAATTAAATGTATTTTTGTTTGTGTCTGGTGGACATGTGGGAGTTAAATTTTGTACTCATACCAGTATACCTATATACTGACCCATTTTGTCTTTTGGTAACTCGGGTGCGTTCTGCTTGAGTGCAGTCGAGCTTTTTTTGTAGGATTAGTTGGGGTTACGGTAGTGACGTGGAATAACTATAGTGGTTGGACATGTCTCTTGGATTTCTTTTGTTTTCTTGAGCTTAGGGTTAATATTAATTTATGTATTTATTATTATTTTTTTATGACTTTAGTATTGAGATAATTTGGCATGGTTTGTAACCGTACATTATCTAAGTTATTTTGACTAGGTATTGTTATTCTAATGTTGGAGCTATTGGTTAGTTATGAAATTATGGTGGATGGTTTGGTTGGCGTTTAGTTTTTTTGTTTCAGCCCTAGGATTTGGATGATAGAATATTAATTGGGGTTTAGTTCTAATTTAATATTTAATTGTTCAGATTTTGGGGCATGATGGTGACATTTTGACATTTTGACTTTTTTAAATCATACCAAACAAGACCTAAAATAACCAAAAAGTCAAAAAGCCAAAAAGCTAACCCATTTCCCAAACGAACCCTAATTCTATTAGGAGAGGGGCAGGGCAGCTGATAGGACTCTGTATCGGAAAAATTATTAATTCATCCAAAAGTATTATATGATCATATTTTTTTTGACTTATTACAAATTTTCATGATTTAATCACTCAAAATAAAATTACAAGTCTTACCCTTAACAAATTTTTATGATTTTTTTAATATTTTTTAATCACTCAAAATAAAATTATAAGTCTTATCATTTCCATCAATCAAAACACACGTGAGCTACTACATTGCGGTGTCTACTACCAATCAATAAGTTCTCCCTGTATTAACTAAGGCTGAAATGACAAAAATACCCTCACTTTTTCATGCCGATGACGTAAACGTGGTTAGGTTTCGCACTCACGTGGGATCCGCAACTTGGACTATGATGCTAACATCATATGATTTGTGTGGTGTCTACATGGAGTCCGGATCCTTGACCGCTGTTTCCTGTGGCAGGTCAAAAATGATGTCGTTTTTTATTTTTATTTTTATTTTTTTTGAAATTTTTTTGGTTTCCCCTCTTTTTTTTCTTCTTTGTCATTTATTTTGTTCCACAACCCTCACCTAACTTTTGAGAGAGAGGTTGTTCGACTTCATCAAACATTGTTGAATTAAATCTTTTGGAAATGTTTCTTCACTTCCAAACAGTAGATGATCTGGACTCAACTTGGGTAGGAAAACACTTTGAAGCTTCTTTTTCATATACTTCTCTCTCTCTCTCTCGTCATTAACACTGTATAGTGATTCTGTTTTTGACCCGTTAGCTATTGTATTCCAGACTCGGGTTGGTATGGGTTAGAATGGTTGTTCATATCTTGTTTCCCTTGTTTTTCCTATATTTTGGTTATTAGGTTGTGGTTGTGCGTTTGGAACAGGTTGGTTACGTGTTTTTTCAAACATTTGTTGCCTAGATTTTGGCTCCTCTGCTCGAGCGGACATTCTTGCGCTTGAGCGGGCTTCACTAATTTTGTTCCTCTGCTCAAGCAGCCATTCTTGTGCTCAAGCGGGATTCATCAACCTTCAGTATTTTTACAGTTCTATAAAATACTGGGAGGGGTGCATTGGACGTTCGAGTGTTCATTCTCACACTCGAGCGAGGTTCTTCGTCTGCAAAACTTCTGGAAATGTGTATTCTACGTTCGAGCTTCGCTTCTTACGCTCGAGCGTCAGACACAAAACGCTCGAGCGGACTTTGTGTTTGATGCTCGAGCAACACTTTCCACGCTCGAGCGGACTGCGGATATATCAGTCCGTGAAGATGTCATTTTGAATCACTTTTTCTTCTCTCTCTCTCTCTAAAACTTTCCAAAAACCTAGATCTACACGTTCTCTCTCTAAAACTCATATTCTCTCTAAGATTTCATCTAGATCTGTTGGAATTTCCACCCTAGTGCCTTTGAGAAAAAGGTAGAGTGCATCAAGACCTTCCTTTTGATCCGATTAAAAGTGGGTTTGTCATTCTTGGAGTCTCACTCTTGCTTGGTTCATCTACTTCCTTTGAGCTAGGGGTTTTTTCTACACTCTCATTTGGTTTTTAGCTTAGTTATTTGTTATTGTGTAACAATGGTGGGACTTGGGAGTAGTTTGATCAAACCTAGGGTTTGGAAGTGAAGTGAAAAAGAGAGGTTTTTGGTAAATATGGAATAAATGAGTTTGGAGGCTGGAAACATGTTCATGTTGTGTCAAAATGGTGGATTGGGTATTTAGGAAAAATGGGGTTTTTGCCTTAATTGAACCAATTTGCTATTTTGCATATAAAAAAATTGAAATTGATATTGAAAATGTGAAATTGGATGATCTTTGATATAGATGGTGGAATGGAACATGCATTATTTCACACCTTTGGAAGTTTTGAAACAAACTATCTATTTGAGAATGAATATCTGTTTAGAGATAATTGTATTGGGCTATCGGTAGAGGATACCTTTGATTGTTGTAGAAATGGCATGTAGATTAGGCGAATTGAAACTAATCTTTTGATGGTTGTCATTGATTATGGCCATGTCTATATACATTGTACATGTATGATTATTTGGGAGTGGAAAAGGGTTGTACTCCATTGTTTGATTTTGGGTTTATACACATTGCATATGTATGAAAAACTGTTTGGGAGGAGAAAGGGGATAGACTCCATTATGATTAAGTTGGCCAGAGTGTCTTGGGTGAAATTCTTGAAATTATACATGGGTGTCTAGCTCGTAGACGAAATATCTGTAAAATGGCAATTGTAGTGCTTGTATAGCCTACGTTTACATGGGTCCCGTTTGACGGTTTCTCGTGGACGAAATATCCGTGAAATGGAAGTTTGAAGTGTTTATGTGTATGTGTTATATGATTTGAAAGCCATTGAGTTGTAACCTCATTTTGGTTGTTGAGAAATAATGAAATTGACTCATGAATTGAGAAAGATAAGTAAACGGCATATGAATTGAAAGAAAATGGATTAAGACTTGAATTTGATATCTTATGAATATATATATACATTCTTGAAATTTTTACCCCAAGCATTGTATATGCACTTTGTACTTATATTTCTGCCAAACCTCATATATTGTGTTAGACGATTCCTACTGGGCTGTGGCTCACCCTATTTGGAAAAAAAAAACATTTTTAGGTAATGATGGGATGCCTCCACCAAGGCAATAGCGTGGGAGAGATTTTCAGGAGCAAGAACTTCTCATTTTGATTGTATATTTTTGTAAAGCCAAGGGCTTAAAATGTAATGAGCGAAGCTCACTTTTGTTGTAACCAAGTCAAAGCTTGGAAAGATGTAAGCCAATAGGGCATTCATTAAGTTGAATTCTTTTGTATCTTTAACTTCATGTAATGAAAGGGCTATTTACTCTGATTTATGCGATTATTAATACATTTTTGGGTTGCATCTATTGTGTATTTTGGGGGCATTACACAATAGTAGAAAGTGCAGTGACCTTTTTGCTCAAAAAGCTTTCAAGCTTGGTTGAAGAAGAGTTGAAATCATTGGGTGGAGTTCAGGTAGAAATTGTGCTCATCAGAGACAAGCTTCAAAGCATGAGTGCTTTCTTGAGAGTTGCCGATGCAATTGAAGACACTGATCCAGAGCTCCAAACTTGGGTTCATCAAGTCAGAGACCTCGCTTATCACACTGACAACATTCTCGATCAATTCACCATTCGTTTCACTCCTCATTACCATCATCGCCATGGATTTTTCGATGAATCTGTCTACAAAATTTATTATCAAATTCAAATTCCTCATTCGTGAAAATTTATCAAATCAATTCATCATTTTGCTTTCATTAGATCAAAATCTCTCATTCGCAAAAATCTGATATCATGGAAGAAAACCACTGTAAATGACCCTAAATCATCAAATCCGTAAAACTCAAGAAATCAAACTACTTATCAAATTATCAAACCCACTTAAGAAATCAACAACAAATCTAACTCAAGAAATCATATATATATATATGTATATATAACATATAAAACAAGAACAAATGAGAATGATGATGAGGGTTGTGGAACAACACTTGTCGCCGTTGCAATCTTGCTTTGCGTCGCGTCGCCATAAGAATCATCTCCTTCGCCGTCGCGTTCCTCTGCCTTCTTCTTCGTCTCTCAGTTCGTCTCTCTGTTAGGTTAGGTTAGGTTAGGTTGGGTTAGGTGTCAGAGAAGAGGAAAGAGGGGAGACCAAAAAGACAAAAAACTAATCAAAACGACGTCGTTTTTGACATGCCACAGGAACCACTGCAGGAAACAGCAGCCAAGGATCCAGACTCATCTAGGCATGTGTGTTCCTCCAGTTGATTTTTTTTTTTACTTATTAAAAATTAGTTTGATAAAAAAAAATATTTATACCAATTAGTAAAAAAATAAGTAAATGATGATTTTTTTTTTCTATAAAGAAAGAGAATAAACAATTAAAAAATTGAATTATATATTAAAATTTTAATATATAATATTTTATTTTGTTTCTAATAGATTGTAAGTTTTTTTTTTTTAAGTAATGGGTCAGGCTAATGAATTATTGATAAACTCAATCGCTTGAAGCAAAATGCCCCCCCAAAATTAAAATCTCAAAATAGTATTTATTTATAATTCTATATATTTTAATACAAAATTTACACATTTATTTATTGAGACTAATAACTGTTCTATAGACACAGTCATTAGCATTTTTCTTTAAAGATTGCAAGATAAAAACTCATAATATACATGGAACCTTTGCCAAACTGCCACGATTTTATTGTGATTTTTATTATAACAAGGTTCGTAAATAAAAAAAATAATTTAATAGTCTAAGTTCAAAACAAAAGAAAATCACACTAAAATACCGTACATTTTTTAAACTACACATCAAAATGTTGTCGTTTTGTACAGGGATGAAATATTTGTTGCCTTTCGTACCCCTTGCTGCCAAGGTCGTCTAGCTTAGAAAGAACTTCGACTCACTGCGAACAAAACAAAAGTGAGCTACCCGATGGGTGGTGTGCTAGAAAAGCCCTCTGATTGTCAAGTTAGCTTTCTTGGAGAAGAAACAGAGAGAATGGAGCACTAGAGAAAGAGAGTTGTAAGAATTAGCATATCTCCTCTTGCCTTTGTGCGCCCCCCTTTATCTAGGTTGGCCATGCAACCTCAGATTGTGCACGCACTACCTCTGTTGTCCTTTCTTGGATGCGTGGTTGTGCTGCTGTTGGCTATATATTTCGTGTAAGCCAATCGCAGCGTAACATGTGGCTCGAATATGGAGTTAATGTAAGTCTCCAATCAGCAACAGACACGTGACAGTTCATATTGGTAATAATGGATCTGCACAGCACGGGAACAGCTAGAAGGCACAAGACGATGTGGCCAGTTACTCACAATTCAAATTCAAATTCAAATTCATGAGGGAAGCTTAACTGCAAAAATGGCGTAGTGGGAGTTCATTGTGCAAGACCATGATTAGTGATCGTAGGAGAGCATTTCGACGATTAGAAGCCCACTTTGATAGTTACCTTCAGAAAGTATAAATAGAAGAGAAGGCCAACGGAAAAAGGACCCAAATTCAGATTCAGAAACCAGTTATTTTACTTCATATTTCTTTCCAGTTTTTTACATTTCTAGTTCTTTACATCTCCAGCGCTTCAATTCCTGCACTGCACTGGACTTCATTTCCTAGGAGTAGTTTTCATGTAGTTTGTTGCTGCAAACCTCTTCGAGGTTGGGTCATTGTAATTCATTATTTACTCAATGAAATTCAGTTTCTGAAACATTTGTGTACTTGTTGTTATTTATAAAATTTCTCCTAAAACAAGCCATCAGTAAAATTCTTCTTCATTGAGGCTGAAAGAACTTTAACATATTCGTCTAATAATTAGTTGGCAATTAAAATTCTATAAAGACTTATTGATCCTTGCTGGCATGCTTAAAACTACATAATCATCCTTCGAAAGCCAAAAAAGCCAACATATATTTTTGGTACGCCTAGTAGGACTCTTTTAAAATGGCTAAACGTCGGAGACAAGGAGAAAATGAATGCCCTGAAGAGGGTGTAGAAGAAGATCTGGAGTTAAATAACCCAGAAGATGGCAGTGAGCCATATCCAATGGATGTGCCTGCTTCAAATATTCTTGCACAATTGGTCGAAGAGACCAGCACTTCAGGATGTATGCAACATAGCCAGAATATTGGACAGGGCCATGAAACTGGACCATCCACTGCCCTTCTACCCAGTCAATAAATCCATGGGGAGGTTTGGTAGATACTATGGGACAGCAGTTAATGTATACAATAGAAAGATGGACAACATCCTTCATGGATCGAGTGAACTCTTATTAACCAACTGTCATAAGACATGTTGAAGAAAATGTGAATGTTCTTCAATAAAGATTGGCTAGAGATAAACAGCCTATGCAAATTAATGGACAAACTAATGGTTAAACTAATAATCAAAATCATGAAAGGCCATTACTTGTGCCTTAGTCATGGTACAAAGCTCCTCCTAAACCATTGGTAAATCAGAATGTACCATTATCTAGCATAGAAACCATGCAAATTGGTGGGGCTGGACCAACACAAGGGAATGGCATGAGGATGTTTTCAAATCCTATGTTCGAAACCATGCTTGGCACAAGGATATTCACTAATCATGTGTTTGAATTTGCACCCGGGGGGTTAGAAGGGTTTCCTGCGGTTGGAAGAGAAACAACACATGTTCCTCCTCTTGTAGCACCTTTAGTAGGGCCTTTTGCAGGGTAGGCCCCAAGATGACAGCCATACTCTTAACAACAACCAGTATAACAAAGGCAACTAGTCTTGAATGTACCTTTATATGGACCAAGAGGCCCTCAAGCACATGGAGTTCCTTTAAACCCTATGTTTGCTTCTCCAGTAGTGATCCAACCAGCACAGAACATGGTTCCTAGAGACCAAATTGCTGATATTGTTATAGAAATGTGTGGACCCATGGCTCGGGGGGTCCAAACTCCTGTGTATAGAAAGTCATACCCAGAATGGGTGGATAGAGTACACGAATACCCAAGAGGATTTAGAATACCAGACTTTGCCCTTTTTTTTTATATAGAAATGGAAACCAGTCAACAGTGGAACACATTGCCAAGTTTATAGGCCAATGTGGTGAATTCACCAATAATGATTACATGAAACCAAGATTGTTTCCAAACTCCCTAACTGGGGCAGCCTTTGTGTGGTATATAAATCTCACACTTGGCTCTATTCAAACTTGGCAGCAAATGGAGGAGGTATTTTATGCCCAATTTTTCCAAACAGAACCTGAAGTTTTAATGGTAGATTTGGCAAGATTGAGCTAAAGGCTTGATGAGAAGGCTGCTCAATTCATTGCTAGATTTAAAGGGGCACAAAACAAACGTAGGGTCATCCTACCTAAGCTTGAATTTGTAAGATTGGCTAAAAAAGGATCAGAATTTAGGCTTCGAAAGAAGTTTGATGCAACTGAATTTTGAGACTTAGTAGAATTAACTTATAAAGTTTCTAACAAGATCAAAACAATGCATCTTATAAAACCTATTATAGGGACCCTAACTATGAAATTGATGCAGCAGAGATCATAGGCGAAGAACCTATGACTTGTGAAACATTAATTCAAAAAGACTATAATAGACCAGCAGTTCAAAAAGAAAGACCTTCATAGGAAATATTCTTTTGACATAACAAAAGAAAATGACATTTTTGATCATTTGCTTTCAGCAAATTTCATAAAGTTTCCAAAGGGAGTTAAAGTCCCTACTTCTGAAGAACTTAAAGGAAAAATGTATTGCAAATGACATAATTCTTGGTCCCACTCAACTAAAAACTGTGTTATTTTTTGAGACAGGATCCAAAAACAAATTTGGAAGGGAAGGCTAAAGTTTCTAACCAAGACTGAGAAAGCCATGGGAATTGACACCAACCCATTTCCAGAAATTGGAGAGGCAGTAGCCAATGTTGGCATCCTAGATTTCCAGAATCTCTCTTTGAAGGAGTTGGAAGAAGTCAATGTGCAAATGTATGTTGCAAGCCAGGCTGCCTTCAAGAAGGACACAAGAAGTTCACCAGCCAGTGGACAAAGCTTTGCAGGCCAAAGGGATGACTCCAGTGAAGAAGCAATGGATGATGACACCCTCGAAGTAACTGTAATGCAGATGATGTGTCCTAGATACAGGTTGAGTTACAAATGGCTGAGAGGACTCCCAATTGATGGGAAATAGTATTACAAAGATGTGTAGAGAGACCGAAAACCAGCCAACACTTATAACAGAAAGCCATATCCAATTGGCCCTAGACAGTCGTCATCATTGGTTGGACCACCAGACACCAGGGTGTAATCAAAGGGCAAAAGACCTCTGCATGAAACTAGACCACCCAACTATTACAGGGTGGACAACTAGCCTGAAAGAAAGCCAGAATTTGGTGCTAGACATGGGACCAGAACTAATGATTGGCCTCCTAGGACTGCTTCGAAGATAAGGACAGCAAACCCAATAGCCAGAACTGTGGGCTCATGGGTCTCTGGAATTCCAGATTGGTTTGTTATGCAGAACAAACCTAAGATGATGTCTACCCAGATAAAGACCTTTGGATATAAGGGAAAGATGATCAAACCCCCTTTAGTGTCTTCAAATAACTAGGTACTACTCAGAGACCTAAAGACAAGGGAACCAGACATGATTCATGTAATCTCTAGGTCCCAAAGGAGGAAGATCTAGCGAAGGTACACCCAGTATCAAAGGGACCTGAAAGAGAATGGAGAGAGTACTTCCTTGGCACAATTAAAAAGCCAAACAAAGGAAATAGAAAGTTCAAAGCTGAGTCCTAAAATCAAAAGGAGTGCCAACATAGAGCAATTGGCCAAAGTTCATGCTGAACTAAGGGCTAAGAAAAGATCCAGTCTAGCAGGCCTCCATAAGGCCTTGATGGAAAGTGATGATGAGACAGATGAGGAAATTGAATTAGGCCAAGAGAAGGTATTGGCTGAAGATGAATTGTTGGAGGCTTTTATGGTTGAACAAACCTTCATGGTTGACAAGCCAATAGAGGTAGGCCACCTACAGGCTGCTTCGAAGGAGCCCACTAGCATTGAGGTCCCAGCATGTAGTATAGAGGATCACTACAAGAAAAAGCACATTCGGCGACCAAATTTCCCGACTAAAAAAAATTTGGTCGTTGAAAGTATAGTTTTCAGCTACCAAAATAGTATTAGTAGCCAAAAGTCTACAATTGGCGACTAAAACTAAGTTTGGTCGCTGATTATATGGATTTTAGTGACTAAAAAATTTTTAGTAGCCCAAAGTAAAGCTTTTTGGTGACTAAAAAAATTTAGTAGCCAAAAGACTACAATTGGCGACTAAAAATAAGTTTGGTCGCTGATTATATGGGTTTTACCGACTAAAAAAATTTTAGTAGCCAAAAGTAAAGCTTTTTGGTGACTAAAAAAATTTTAGTAGCCAAAAGTCTACAATTGGCGACAAAAAAATAAGTTTAGTCACCAAAAGTGGTCATTTTAGCGCCGGAGAACAAAAATCCTAAGGTGGGAATTAAATTTTTTAGCGACCAAAATTTTAGTAGTTGAAAGTGCATCTTCAGTGACCAAATCCGACTTTGGTCAGCAAAAGTTAGGTTTTTTAACGACTAAAAAACGATTAGCAGCCAAAAGTATAGAATTGGCGACTAAAAAATATGTTTAGTCACCAAAAGTGATCTTTTTTTATTTTGCTACTAAATAGTTTATTTTACATAAATTATGTTCAATAAAATAATTATGTTTACACATGTACTTTTATATTAATATGGATGTATGTACTATATAAATAATATATGTCACACATATATAATCATGTGGGGCTATAGAGGCGTAGTGGGATGAGTGTGGTGCATAAGGTTTATGGTGTGGGAGGTTGGCAGTTCAAGTCTCTGCAAGAGCAGATCAAATTGTTATACAACGAATTATTTTTGAAGGAGAGCAAGTTAATATTAATGAGTGTGTGTCACGACCCAAACCCGCCCCTATGAGTTTAGCATCGTAACCGGCCAGTAATCCTGGGATTACCGAAGGCCTCTGTAACAGATTAACATAATATTAGGGGCTAGTGGAAGTAAGTAACAATATACAACGTCCATTAAGCTGTGCAGACTTATATGAGACAGAAAAATTTTAAACTTTTTATATACATATGTAAACATTATCTTTAAGTCGTCATATATACACAGATAAGACAAAAGGGACTTAATGCTATTCACAAAATACACGAAAATAAAACTTAAACTTTAAGTCACATAGCAATAGTCACTTGACATATCCGGAACCTCCACAGGAGGTACATAGGTTGGCTGACAAAAACAGATTCTAGGCAGAAGCCTCTAAGCTTGGTCACGCACCTGATCACCTACATACATAAATAATACAGTGAGTTAAAGCCCAGTGAATAATAACAGAGTAAAGGGTTTAATGAATGTTGTCCATAACAGTTACATAAAACAGAATCCAGTAGTTCATAACAGTTACAGATTCAGAAATCATAATTCAGTTCGTGTCAAAATCATAACTTGTCCAGATCATATACAGAAATCATAAGTCATGCGTAAGCATACGTGATACATTCATTAGCTCTCACAGATACAGTTAACCCATAAAGGGACGGCCATAAAGGCAAACAGTTGACCCATAAAGGGACGGCCATAAAGGAAAACAGTTGACTCACGTGCACGGAGATGATACAGTTGGCCCATGAGACGTATAGTTGGCCCATAAAGAGACGTAAGGATCCATAAACAGTTGGCTCATGAGATGTACAGTTGGCCCATAAAGGGACGAAACAGAACATATTTGAGGCTAAGAATGTCACGAATACATTTCAGAAAACATTGGACAACCATTCATTCATACAGAAATATCATTTCAGAAAACAGTTCTTGTTTTATCACAGAGAAAGTAGATACAATTTGAACATAACTTTACTAAGTTATTACTCACAAATGGCTGCAGAAGCAAATCAGATGGACTGGACATATCAGAAAAATCAGGCAGACAATGGCACGTGACCTACACAAGCACATAACATATATACATTGAAATACAATATTACTCCCTTGATTAAACTCGACCTTTCTAGTCTTTATAGTCCGAAGTTCTACTATGTTTATTCTTTCTTATTTAAATAAACCAGGTTCTTATCTCACATATTTTTCATTACTAAGTCCTTCTTTTCCAAATAGATTGATCCTTTACTTGGCTTCTTAAACAATTACCACAAGATCAATGATTCATTCTTTAACTAACTAATCTATGTTGATCAGTGGCTTATTAATCTTTATTGAGTCATAAATCATGTGTAGAATGCTTTGGAAAGAGATGAGGATAAAAATATGAATTAAATGCAACTTTCCAAAATGTGCTGAAAATGGGTCTCCGCTCGAGCGCCACTTTGGTCGCTCGAGCGGACTGTAAAATTTCAAAAATTACTGGGAGGTCAATTTTCACGCTCGAGCGAGACTTCCCTCGCTCGAGCGGATAACGAAAATTCTGAAATTCTAAAATTACAATTAAAGTTGAAATTTGGTATTCAAAGCTTCAAAACATGTACTTTGGTATACAAACATGGAGAACCATTTATTAAAGTCATAAATTGCTAAATCATTTATTCAAAAATCATTTATTCAAAATCATGCCCCAATTGCCAAATTTAGTTTTAATTCATTTTTCTCCATATCAAGCCAAATTCCAACCCAAAGTGATTAATCTCTAAATTAAACTCCATAAATTGAACATGGCTCCAATTTCTTATTTTCTTTGGTTACATAAAATTGACCTCAATCTCTTTTTATTTTCCTTCAAAACATGAAATTAAAGTCACGAACTCCTTATAAAATTATTCACTTATATGAAATTGACATCAAAATTACAAATCTTATATTCTTATAAATTTTCTTAATTAATTTCCATAATTTTAAACTTAACTTAACTTGTAACCTCAACTTAATTCATAACCATAGATACTCCAAAATATGTTTGATTTAAATAAAATCTTAAATTACATTACATGCATGGATTCAAATTTAAGACTAAACTAATTTCTATCTTTCCTAATAAAATTCAAAAACCTTGTCTAACATTAGAATTAATCCCAAATTTTCATAAACTTGATTTTTATAAAATTCTTCCCTCTCTTCGAAATATGAAATTGCATGGCTTAATTCTTAAAACCTTTATTGTGCATGTAAATTCAAACTCTTTTCTATCATGAAATTAAAATTAGAAACTTCTTAGATAATCATTTGCATGTATGAAATTAAGACCCAAACTAACTATTTTATATTTCAAATCAAAGTTTTATTTCTTGACTTGTTCTAATTTAGGTTTTTATTACTTTTCCTCATATCCAACTTAATTTAAGCTCATAAACCTTTAAATCATGAATTAAAGTCTAGAACATCAAAATTCCAACATGCATGTGGAAATAAGGCCCAATTCAAGTGAGACATTCAACATCAAACCAAACTAATCAATTTCTATGTTTATTTCCATAACTATGTATCCTAGCTTTATTTCCTTGTTCAAACCCATTTCCACACAAATTCCATGGAATTGATCTTAAACTCTCCTTAATTTCAAGTGTAATGTAGAGATTCTACAAAAATGAAGTTTGATTCCATACCTTAAACTTTAATCTCAAAGAGTTTAGTTGATTCCCTTCTAATTCCCTTGTTCCTCCTAGCTTTTCTTCCCTTATCTTTCCTTCTTCTTGAGCTGAAAATGCTTCATTCCCTCTCTTGGCACTCACTCACTCTCTCTCTCTCTCTCTCTCTCTCTCTCTCTCACGGGTTAGCATAGGACAAAATGAAGCCATGCCCTTTTTTTTGTTCACAATCTCTTTTCAACACAAGAGCTCATATACTAATATATTTATGTATATACCATGTGTTGCCTCCACATTACACGTGCGCACACACACAAGTCACAACCATATTTCTCAGTACACCCACCTAAATTTTTGAGTGCACCCACACCCACAATTCTAGTTTGTTCCTTAAGGCAATTTATGCTTAGGATAAATTTTAAATTAAGCAACACTTAGTCTAAATAAATATTGATTAACACATGACTAAATTAATTAATTACAAATCATAAATCTCTCATAATTTAATTAATCTATTTGACTTCCATTAGAGTCTAATTAAATATATTTAAATTTATCGATCCGAATCAGATTTTTAATCAAACTCCCAAAAGGCTCAAAATATTAAATTAAACTTATTTCCATCCTCAATTTTGGTTTCTTAGATCATTTAATCCTTCAATTTCTGATCAGACTCAAAATTTCGTCAATAAATTACATATTCAAATTGGGCACCATCATAATTAAATTTAACTTATAATAACCACAATTCTCAATCCTCATGACTTAATCAACTCCAATTAGGACCTAATTAATCAAATCTCAATTTTACCAAATTGAATCGGATATTTAATTAAACTCCCAAATGGGTCCGTAATTAAAATTAAATTGATTAACTTCTCAATTTTAGTCCCTTAATCCATTTGGATCCTTAATTTCCAATTTCGAAATAACTCTTTAATAGAATCATGTAATAATCAGATCCCATAATTCTCATAAATCCCAAATTAAATTATAATACTTGGCAATCAAATTTCAAATCCTCTTACTTAATCAAGTATTAATCATTATACGTGATGGGCCCGTTACAGTGTGGTACATCGATGCTTCTCAAACATCAGAGCAAGTTAATATTGAAGAAGAGCAGACACAGCTAGTAATACAATTTGGCTCATTCCCCCCAGTACTAGTCAATATGGTTTATGTGCTGCCTCAGGAGTTTCAAGCTGAGAAGGAGAACCAAAAGGGCCAGGAGGATGACCCCATTCTAGTTTCTAGTGAAGATTCACAAACCAACATGGTTCAAGATGAATTTGAGATGGCTAGGCCCATGGAAACTAATGAGGAAAGTGAGAAGGTAAGTATCAACCTCTCATACCCATTCGAGTATCCCACAATATTCATGACCCAACATGTTAAGCCCTTGTACATTAATGCTTATTTTGATGGGATACAGATAAATAGAGTGCTAATGGACAATGGGGCGGCAATGAACCTGTTTCCAAGGTCCTCTTTGAAGAATTTAGGGAAGAGGAATCCCAGGTTGATCCTAACAAGCACAACCATCACTGGTTTTGCTGGAGACAAGCAGATGGTTCAAGGAATTTTGCCTATCAACCTAAGTATGGGAGTCAGAGACTGTATGAAAGCATTCTTTTTCATAGACAACCATGCCAAATATAATGTTTTACTTAGCAGGGATTGGATCCACACAAACAAATGTGTGCCTTCTTCTTTACATCAGAAGATGTTGATAGCACTATGCAATGGGGAAACAGAGGATATCAATGCAGATCCATAGCCCTTTTTTGCTTGTGCAGATTTCGCAGAAGCTAAGTTATACACTGATGGGGTAGTACCACTTAGTGTGCTAAAATTTTTTGATGTAACAGTGACTGCTGATGAGGAAATAGCACACCTGAAGCATCTAGTACAGAAGAGTGCTGATGAGGAGTTCATCATCAAAGATGACAATGATGCCTGGTTGTAGATAAAAGGATCAAGATCAAGAAGCTAGACCATTGGCTTTAATCAAATTCTCAACATTGGACATAGAGTCAATAGTCCAAAAGGTGCAGGGAAAAAAGAAAAAAGCCATGATGATTGGTTGCACTCAAGGGAAGCAAAGGATCAGACCTTTGGCTCTTAGTAAATATTGTGCATTGGACATTGAAACAAAAGTCCAAGAAATACAGGAAGAAGAGGCTTTGTGGATAGACTTTGTCTATGAAAAAGAGAGTAGGGATGTTGAACTAGAAGAAATAGAGGTAGAACTAGATGAAAAGATTGCTTCAAAAGTGGAAGAAGTCAAAGGAGAAGCTGTCACGACCCAAACCCGCCCCTATAGGTTTAGCGTCGTAACCGGCCAGTAATCCTTGGATTACCAAAGACCTCTGAACAAAATAACATATAATTAGGGGCTATGGAAGCAAATCTATAAAATATACGTAGTTCATTGAGCTGTGCTGACATACATGAGACGAAAATTTAAAACTTTATATAAAATATACATATATGACGTCATATCCACACAAGTTATGCAACACCATACAAGTATTATAAAAAAGGACTTAGCTCAGTGTACGAATAAACAAAAACAAAACAAAACAAATTCTTAGCATGGCCCATAAAACTTGACCTCTTAAAACGGGAACCACTCCAGGAAGCATGGTGGCTGGCTAACTCCAAACTCCAAGTCCTCAACTCTGAGCTTGGTCACGTGATTGGTCACCTACATACATAATATAAATAGTAAGCGGGAGCCCAGTGAATAATAACAAGGTAAATGACTAAATGAACGATGTCCCATAGCAAGTTCAGAACAGAAACAGATTCATATTCATATTCTTGTTCAAATCATATACAGAAATCAGAGTTCATGCTTGATTATACGTGGTATATCCAATAACGCTAATAGATCAAATACAAAGCATTAAGGGTCATACTTGTCAGTTCCATAAAGGAACCTCTGGTACCAGGAACTTGTAACATACTTGAGCCACGGTATTATTACCCCCGGGCAAGGGCCATGAGACTACAGTATTATTACCCCTGGGCAAGAGCCATGAGATCACGGTATTATTACCCCCGGGCAAGGGCCTTGTGCTCATAGACCATGATATTGTTACCTTCGGCTAAGGGCCTTGTGCTAAGGATGCCACAAATACTTTTCAATATATAGACAATCATTCATTGATACAGAACATAACATTTCAGAAAACAAATCATTTCTTGCATATCATATCATATCATATCATATAAGAAAATAGTTAATGTGAACATTGCTTTACAAAGTTATTACTCACAAATGGCTCCAAATCAAACAAATTAGATAACTTATAACTTGTGGCGCGTGACCTATATAAACATAACATATATATCCTTGAGACACACTCGGATAATACGTAATTTATTTCGCTATGTTTTTAGTGTGTTTCTAAGTCCTATCCTCATTATTGTGTCTTAATCATGGCCTAGGAATGCCTAAGATGCAATGAGGATACCAAAACATGATGTTTAACACTTAGTCAAATTGCTGAAAATAGGGTCCTCGCTCGAGCGGAGGTCCAAAAATGTGAGTGATCACTCGAGCCCAACTTTGGTCGCTCGAGCAGTTTGTAAACTCTGCAAAAGTACTGGTTGCTTGATTTTTTCCGCTTGACAGTCACTGAAACGTGAGACTGAGCTCCTCGCTCAAGCGCAACTCTTGTCGCTCGAGTGGTCTGCAAAAATAGTAAACTTCTGGGACATTTGATTCACGCTGGAGCCAGATTTTGGTTGCTCGAGCAGAAGTGCAAAAACACAAGGTGGTCGCTCGAGCGTAGGTTCTGTCGCTCGAGTAGAGAGCAGAATTCTGGAATTTCCAGATTCGCTCTAAAGCTTCAAAACTCAACTTCAATGTTCGAAAACAGGTTCTTTTGGGCCAAAAGCTTAAATAAACACGTACAAACTTGTAAAGCTTTTGAAAATTCAAAATCATTTTACAAAATCAAAGCCTAAAAGCATGTTAATTGTGCAAAACTCAAACTCAAAACTTTGAAACATAACATGCATGAGTTGATATGAACTTTAACCTCCCAAAACAAGATCAAACAAGGTAAAATGGTATGAAACTTGATGAATTCTCAAAACTAAGGTATATTTGGTACATGCATGTGAGAATTACTTGAAATTCAAACCCAAAAATGTGATTGAAGTGCATGCATGCATGATATGGTTCAATTTCATCAATTCTATCTCAATTCTTGTATCACACAACATAATTCTCTAGAGTTCATGTCCTAGACGTCATAATTGTATAATCTAAGGGTTGAATTCTTACCTAGGCTTGCCAATGTTTGCCAATGTGAGAGCTAGAGGCTTGATTCTTGTGTCTCTAAGTCCAATTCCTTCAATTTTTAGCAAATCCTTTAACTTGAGCTTAAGTCTTTTCCTTTCACTCCCTCTCTCATGTTTTGTTTTCTTGTGTAAGCTCAAAGATGTGTTGAAGAAAAGAGATGAAGCACATATGGGAGCCTTATATAGGCTTGGTTAATGGTTTAATTAAATTGTTGATCAAGCTAATCAATTGGACATTAAGGCCTCGTTTGGGAACAGGCTAATTTAGTAACTTTTTGACTATTTAGCTAAAATATGAGCTAAAAGAAACTAGTATGTTTGGGATGACTTTTTGACTTTTTACGAAAAGATGTGCAAAAAGTAGAGA